>VZSF01008374.1:52895-72951 GCA_013398295.1 Chionis minor | reverse complement strand
GGGGGGGGGGGGGGGGGGAAGTACCAAGAACTAGCTTATTTTTATCTGTTGACCACGTAAAAATTAAGTTAAAAATGTATGTACTTTCAGAAGTGTAAAGTTTTAAAATATAAGCGAGAGTACCGCGAAAGAATAATCAAGGGAAGATAAGCATTAATATATTATCAAGGTATTAAAACTCACCTTCAAAAAACTACATGACATATTAAAAATAATTTTTATTAGATCAAATCACAGAAAATAAGTCTTTTCATACCCTTGCACTATACAAAGTAAAGACACTACATATGGATTGCAAAACCTGTAAACAACTTGCGCAAAGCCTGCATCCTAAAATCTTCCCAACACACCTAGTCCTTGTTACCTACACCTACCAACATATTGGAGCTTGGGAGATTACCATTTCCATTACCAATTACTTGCTATCGACTTAAAGCACATAATTTCCTTTTCTCCCTATGGGAAACAAAACCATGTTGTCTTCTATTAATAATTCTCTGAGCAGACAAAGCCCAGGGTATGTCACCTGGTCCCCTCCAGCAAGTGACAGTCACGATCTACCGTATATATCCATACATCCAACAAGTTATTTGACTCCTTGCCTCTCGGTCTCAGAGCAGAGAACTGGGCTGCATCTACTGAGCAACAAAATTCAGAGCTAATTGACAGCAGAGTCCACAGTTTAATTAACCCAGCAGTCATTAATAAAACTTTATTTATATATAAATACATGCTAGTGAAAATATCTGCTATATTAAGCAAACAGAAATCACATTACAGAAGAAATTGCAAATTAATTCCAAATAAATTGTGATGTAACAACAAAACAAAATCGAACCATGTATAATTAAATGAACTATACATAGCCACTAACTATTTCCTGTAATGCACAGATTAATGATTTACATTTAAATGCTTCTTTGATCTAATTAGATCTAATTAGTTTTCTTTGTGGAAAGTTCTCCTTTAACTACAGTAATTTCTTAAGATTGTTATAAATGATTGCAAAGTTCCAAATCTGGGAGTTAGGCAACAAAACAGTGATTCCATACTTCAAAAATAAATGTTTTGCATAAGGAGAGACATATTTATTCAATAACGACGAGATGCTGATGAGAAGAGCATATGGAGAACAATATTGCTGCTATGAGCAGTAACAGAAATGTCAATATACATTTCAAGGAGAGAATACATGCCAGAACACCAACTTCTAAGCTTGAAATATAAACTCTTTACATCAAACTGCTTGAAGTCTCACCTCACTTCCTTCCAGCTGGGTGCCTTATTAGGAAAACGACCAATTTTTGTTGATCCTCTTTTAATTTGCGTTGAGTTTTGCCCTTGGGTGCAGGAAGCACCTAAGCCACAAAAGCCTGGCCCAGCTCCCCAGGAGAGGCAGGACCTCTGCTGCACTTCACCAGGAGCTCAGACCGGCTCCTTCTTCACCCATCACCTTCCTCCGGCACTGGCTGCAACTGGAGGCCTTGCAGAGGAGGCATCTCCCCAGCGTTACGGTTTCTCCAGTGGACACCAACAAGCTGAAGCGGCCGCAGAGATGTGGCCTGAATGGACATGGGTGCAAAACAACCCCAAAAAGGACAACCGGACGCCTCGTCCCAACTGCATGCTCCTGTCACCTTTCTCATGTCAGCATCACTGGAATTTTGGGGGGCAGATGGCTCAGCTGGGAGCTATAAGCCTCCCAAGCACGGGGAGATGGAATCAGCATGCCTCCTTTGGGCATCGGTGGGCACCCCATCTGTCTAACCTGGCTCTGAAGCTCCAGCCCAGCAAGTGCAACCCTCGTCCTTTAACTCAAACACGCCGGCTATACTGAGTTTAGCATCTCAGCTTAACCATATACATATAACAAACACCAACACATTAGAGTCAGCACGTGGGAAAACCATGAAATGAAAGTCAAAGAAGGAATAACAAGAGAGACAAGAGAAAAAACAATGGAGAAAGGTGTTAATCATAAGGACAAGCTGCTATCGCGCCAGCACAGCATGCTCTGGGTTAAATGACTTAACAGATCTGGCGGCACAAGCCATGGGCCCAACCATAGGTGTGGGAGAGACTTCAAGGAGGACAAGGATGCGTTAAAGAAGGTTATCAGGAGTGGTCAACATGGATTCACCAGGGGAAAATCGTGCTTGATAGCCTTCTGTGGTGGCATGACTGGCTGGGTGGATGAGGGGAGAGGGAGTGGATGTTGTCCACCTCGACTTCAGCAAGGGTTTTGACACTGTCTCCCATAACATCTTCATAGGTAAGCTTAGGAAGTGTGAGTTAGATGAGTGGACAGTGAGGTGGATTGAGAACTGTCTGAATGGCAGAGTTCAGAGGGTTGTGATCAGCCACGCAGAGTCTAGTTGGAGGCCTGTAACTAGTGGTGTTCCCCAGGGGTCAGTACTGGGTCCAGTCTTGTTCAATGTATTCATCAACAACCTGGATGAAGTGACAGGGTGCACCCTCAGCGAGTTTGTTGATGACACAAAACTGGGAGGAGTGACTGACACACCAGAAGGTTGTGCTGCCATTCAGTCTGGACAGACTAGAGAGTCAGGCAGAGAGGAACCTAATGAAGTTCAAAGGCAAGCGTAGGGTCCCACACCTAAGGAGGAATAACCCCATGTACCACTACAGGTTAAGGGCTGACCTGCTGGAAAGCAGCTCTGCGGAGAGGGACCTGGGAGTTCTGGTGGACAACAGGATGGCCATGAGCCAGCAATGTGCCCTGGTGGCCAAGAAGGCCAATGGTATCCTGGGATGCATTAAAAAGAGCATGGCCAGGAGGTCGAGGGAGGTCATCCTCCCCCTCTGCTCTGCCCTGGTGAGGCCACGACTCGAGTACTGTGTCCAGTTCTGGTCTCCCCAGTTCAAGAAAGACAGGGAACTGCTAGAGAGAGTCCAGCAGAGGGCTATGAAGATGATCAGGGGACTGGAGCACCTGTCTTCAGAGGAAAGGCTGAGAGACCTGGGTCTGTTTAGCCTGGAGAAGAGAAGACTGAGAGGGGTCTCATTGATGCTTATAAATATCCAAAGGGTGGGTGTCAAGAGGATGGAGCCAGACTCTTTCCAGTGGTGCCCAGTGACAGGACAAGGGGCAACAGGCACAAACTGGAACACAGGAAATTCTGTCTCAACCAGAGGAAAAACTTATTTCCTTTGAGGGTGGCAGAGCACTGGAAGAGGCTGCCCAGAGAGGCTGCGGAGTCTCCTTCTCAGGAGACATTCCAAACCCACCTGGATGCCATCCTGTGCAACCTGCTGTAGGTGGACCTGCTTTGGCAGGTGGGTTGGACCAGATGGTCTCTGAAGGTCCCATCAAACCCCCACTACTCTGTGTTTCTGTGTTAATAAACAGTAATAAAAAAAGGCTGGTTAGAGGTGTTGCAACACACAGCATGAGGTGAAATATTTGTTTGGCCTTCTAGGAAGGTGCACAATACAGATTTCTTTAAAGTTTTTTGATGAAGATGAAAGAAGGAAAAATGAAGGCAATATCTGAGGAAGGAGTTGTGTAATCCAGAGGAGATGGAGGAAACACCTTAAAACCAACAGACACACCCTTCAGAGGGGACAAAAAGGCAATGGCAGACTTGAGGACCTAAGGACCCAAAGGACCCCTAAGGACCCAAAATTCTGCCCCCCTCCCCCCAGGCATGCATGCACTTCTCTGGCATCACCACCAAAAGAACAGGAAGCTCAGTGTTTCTGGAGAGATTATCCTTTGCCTAGCAAGGGTGGGGACAGGAAGCATCAGGAGCTTATGTATAATGGGGCATGCGGGAAATATATTGTACATATCAAAAAGGGATTGTACACCAAAGCAGAACCAAGGACACATGGCTCAGGGATGAATATAAAAGACCATAATCAACATAAAAGCAGGAACGAAGACTAAGATGCAAAGTGACTTACAATCAGCAAGAGACATAGACAATAAGAAGAGAGTCTATAAATACATTAGAAGGAAAACCAGGCCTGTTAGTGAACACAGGGAGGGCTGGATTATTCTGTGCCTCATTACACAGCAGCTAGCTGGGACCAGATACTCAGGCCATCTTCCACCTGACATGCAGGATGTGCAAGCGCAGGCTGGATGAAGTAAGGGAAGAACAGAGCAAACACATCGGTAAGCCAGGCGGTTTCAAGTCAGTTGGAACCATTGGAAATATCCCTGCAGTGATTGAGGATCTACCAGCAACCATCCTTCAACCATTAACCACCACCTTGCAGATGCCAGAGAGGCCAGGTAAAGTCTAAAACTAAATAAATAAAAATTAAAAGACTCAACACAGCACCCGCTCTTACAAAGGAAAGTAGGGATGGAAAAGCCAGAAATTACAGTGTACTTTTAATACCAAAAAAGTTATTGGAGCACACTGTTAACGGATTTCCAATCCTGTAAAAATAATGTGATTAGAAAAAAAACCCCAACAGTCAACATAAATGTATCAAAAAGTCATGTCAAACTAGTGTAACGCCTCTCCGCTCTCTCTGACAGGGCATCTGTCCCAGCTGATAAAAAGAAAGTGGTACAGACGACTGAGCCTATCTTTAGAAAGGCTTTTAAAACAGCCCCAGATGACTTTTTCGTGAGTGAACCACAGAAATAGTTTAAATGATTAAAGGGGGGGGAGGGGGGGGGGAAGGGAGGAAGAGGGGTACAAGTGATTAAAAAAATTCAAACCCTAGCCTACGAACAGTTATCAGTGGCACAGTGACAACCTGTGAGAACTCATTGATTTGAGGAATCACAGTCCTTTGAGCATCAATGAAGGGAGAGTGCCCGATCTGCGCCCAGCATCACACTGGGGAGGCTGAGGCATGCTGCTGGCGTCCTCACCAGACTTAAAGCACCGAAAAGCAGTCTGACAGAAAACCATATATACGCTGAATCTTACTACATTCCCGTAAGGGTAACGGCAACAAGGAGCGGGGAGCTTAGAAGTGACAAGTGAGGGGGAAGCTGTGGGTTAGGGAGCAGGAATAAAGCAGCATGAGGGTTTGAAGTCAGCTATTAAGCAAGATGAATTTCATTCTGGGACATGATGCTGGAGCTGTTCTCCGTTTTGCAGCACCAGGGAGAAGCATGTGGCACAGAGGAGTTCAGATTGGGCTTCGTATTTTTTGAAAAATATGCTTTAAAGAGTATCAAGAAAACAGCAGGAAGAGCAATAATAGGCTAGACTTCGTGACCAGTGGAAAAAGGTTTAAGGAGCTGAATTTGTTTACCCTGGGAAAGGGAATAAAGGGAGGGGAGCTGGCAAGAGCCTTGCAGTACACACAAGCTTCTTGCAGACAGAAAGTAATCAAGCATTTGCTAACAGTGGAGCAAGAACTTGATTGGCATCGAGTGGGATTTACAGTAGATGGTATATCAACTATAATCACAGTCAAGAAGAGGCTATCTATAGCTGTGTGGAGTCATTACTACAGACTTATGTACAGATAAACAGCAGCAGCAAAATTGTCGGTTTGCAACTTTATAAAGCATAAGCAATTAGAATTTTGTTGATTTTGCTACCCCTTCCACTTGGTTTGGCAGCTCTGACTTCCCAAAATGCATATATTTGCTCCTGCTTCAGAGCACCTGGATGCACAGGATGCCATTTTTCTTTCTTGTTTACCTTTCATTTCTATGATTCAGGGAAATTACCCGGTTCTATTTTGCTCTCTTGACGGGTGGCTTCCCACAACAATAAAACCCAGAATCACTGCGATTTCTGTTGCCCCTCCCGCATGCAAGGTTTACAAAGAGTACGACTGACCATGTCCCCTGAAGACCCCAGATGACCTTTTGGAGGTCATATCACCTAGAGCACCCCAAGGCTACCCTAATTTCTGAACAAGACAAGAAAAATCAGGCCACCATAACCTGTTTTGGCTGGTTTTTCCCATCCTGCTGATCCAAGCAGTTTTCCCCATGGGCAGACACAGATTTACCAGAGGAAGAAGGGAAGTACATTCTCCCACCAAACGCTCTGTAGAGGTCTCCATGCGCAGGGCGTAGTTGCTGCTGCACCCTTCCCTGCACCCAGAGTGGGGGCTGGCTCTGCTCCCCTCATCTCCTGGTGCCAGGATTTATCCCCCAGTTCCAAAAGCAGGATTCAGAGCCACTGCCCACCACTCATGCCACGGTTCCTGCAGCCGGCTCCCATCTAGGAAAAACCGCATTCACAAGCTGGCAATCGTACACATGCCTGGGAGTGCTGGGTGTAACTATAGAAGAGTGCAGCGATTAAACCCAAGCCTGACAGCTATTTCATTCATTAAAAACAAACAAACAAAACAAAATAATAAAAAAAAAAAACCACAAAAAAATGACCAACACCAAAAACACCACCAAAAAAACCCAAAAAGGTAAAAGAAGAACTCCTGAGAAACACAAGAAACTGCTGCTCCTAAGAGACTTCAGCAAGGCATCCGCTCACTGAAGAGCTTTAATCCACACAAACACTGAGATTGCAGGAAGACAAGGGGAGCAGAAATAATACACAAATAAGTCAATAAACAAGCATGCTGAGAAACAACAGGGAATTATAGAGGGGAGGCAGACGTGAGGAGGAGGAGAAGGAAATTAAGGAACCAGTAATGGAGGCTACAGCAGCATCCCACAGATACTGGTCATGAGAGAATTGCATGGAAACACCCTGAACTTCATGTTTTCCTCATCTCAGTTCAAAAAAATAAATTAGATCCAGGCAAAAGAAAACACAACAAAACTGCTTGTAGTGCTGTGATTGCAACTGATTGATAAATATTTCATTCAGCAACTAAAAAGGCAAGAAAGATCCCTCAACAGCACACCCTGATTTTCTGCAGACAATTGACTTTGATTACTCGGGTTACATTTATGTGAGGTTTTGACATTTCTGAATTGCTCTGGAGCCAAATGTTCACATGGGGCCCCCTGTGCATCATTCACTACTTCAAAGTTGTATTTAATGCTACAGAGACTGAGTGTGCTTCAGGCATCAGATCATTAAAGTTCATATTCTCTTATATTGAGCAGAAAATAGAATCAATTCAAATTTTATCTTTTTTTTTTTTTAAAGAGTTGCACGAGTTGCTGACACATGGCAGGTGTGCTACATTATCACACTACCCTTGGGCCAAAATACTGTAACACCTGTGAACAATATTTTCTGTTTCATACACTACCTAAATAGACTGTGCTCCAGTGCTCCCAAGCTGATGACCTGCCTAACCTCACAGAAACAAGGGAATCAGACAGGCATGGTAGAGATCAGAGCATCAAGCCCATTCTCCTCCAAGGGCTTCCTGCTCCCTCCCACTAGACAGTCATCTTTTCAGCTCAGGTGGTGTAAAAGCCTACAAAGTAAAACAAGCAAAAATTACAAACTATAATTTAAAATAGCAACATGGCTCTTCTGATTTCGTGGACACCTAACTAACTAGAATTCAGCAAAAAAACCAGCTGGGGTTTTTTGCTTTATTTTACAGAGTGGTGCTTGAAAAGGTCACAAAGGACTGCTTGCTGATGATGAATTAAACCCTCCCCAGCGTATTACTTGTAAAAGCTATGCAATATTACAATCAAATTTTTTTTTGGCTTTTGCAGTGAATGGATACTTTTCCCCCATTTTTATGGTTTAGGACAGGGATTTTTTTACATTTTTGTAGCCTTTTCCCCAATCCCGTGTGGTTCAGAGATGGAAAAAAGGAAGCTTTTGGGGCAGAGAAGACGGTGGTTTTACAGCCAGCCGACTAATGCCTTTTCCAGCCACCCACTGCCATATCCACCCTCTGCTGCTGCTCCTTCCCAGCAAGATACACATTAGAAAGGTGGCCAAGAGCTCTGCTCCCAGCCCAAGCCACATGTACTGCTGCCCCAAAACACGCTCAGCTTCTGCAGGCCACAGTGGTTTCCATAAACCTGCCCAGAACCAAGCCTTTTTTAATTTCTTTTTCCAAGGGGATCACCACCCATTTCTTCTTGGAGGCAGCACGATTATGTCCGACACGGATCATGCAAGACAGAGCGCTTGAGCGCTGGCTTCCCCCACAGCATCCCAGACCACAGCCCACTCTCCATCACTGGGGAGCTGCCGGTTTTCTTGAATGCTGGATTAAAATAAGTGGGAAAACTTCAAACTCAGGCTGATACAAAAGGAAGGAAGAAGTCACAGACAGTGAGGAAAACAGAGGAACCACCCCTGAATCCATACTGGGGCTTAGTTAAATAAAGACAGCTCTGTGTGAGGAGAGCTACTGTGCTGAGGCCTGCGGCTCAAAGTGCTCCTACTTCATCTTCCTCTTTTTTTTTTTTTCCCCCCCAAATATCATACTAATTTTACATCCCACTTTTTTTAACTTCTGAAGGCATTAAACAGGTCTGATGCAGTAAGGCTACATGATGAGGCAACACAGCGTGTTCAGTCGCAATAGCTTTTGTTTTTTCTGAAATGGATTATTCACTACGTATTTAGATTTTAATCTCCTGGGCATTCACGTCAGCTTTGAACATAAAACACACCCTGCAATATCAAGTAATAGACTTTCCAGTTTGGAGCACCACATCAGGAAACCACTGGCTCCCCAAACAAATTAAAATCTTGTGAGTCTAAACAACCAAACCGGTGGCATCAGACAGCCGGCTTTTTATACTTAAGTTCTTCTGGGAACCCCCACGCTCCCCAGCGCTTTAATTACCTGCTACAGATTACAAAAATACCCTTCATTTGCCACCAGCAGCTAGCACGCGACACCCCTGCTCCATGGTCTACTGTCATTCCTAAACCATTCTCCCAGCCCTATGCAGCCGACGGCGCGCCAGAACCACCAGCCGGGAGAAACCGCCGGCTCCAAAAATGCAGTTCAGCATGTCCCACCCCTCCAAACTCAAGTGCACATACTAGCAGTTGGCCCCGCCGCCTCAAAGCCACCAGCTGCTAAATAACGTGCTGGATGCAAACCAAGACCTACAGATGGTGTGGGAGCCGGGACTTCTAGGAACGAATTGGTCAGAATGGAAACGCACGGACGACAAGGATATTTACGGCGGATGCAGGCATCTGCAGAGTCGAGCAGTCTCACTTAAAATCACGGAATAAGTAGGATTCTCTCCCAGCTTCAGCTGCGCTTTGGTTACACGTTTTCGTTACGTGTATTCCGAGCATGGGAAGCTTGTGCACACGTCATCCCAATGCGCACTAGTTAAGTCCTGAGGGTCCTTTGCATGATGAACTCTACAAGAAATTAAGAGCTTTCTGTATATTCGTGTATATTCTTCCGAATAAAGCAAAAACCTTTCACCATCTGTGCAGCTACACTAAACTACGAGGATTTGAAGACCAGCATCCAATACAGCCTGACAAAGAAAATAGCTATCTTTAAAGAGGGTCTAACCCTTTTTACCTATTAAACCCTGAAAAGCTATACACACAGCTATATAGTTACTACATTATATACTCCTGACCCAGCATTATACTGGATTATGCTGTCTCTGAAGATGGATGTCACCAAATCTGGCAACTCCTCCTCCACATATATGACCATTGTGGACTTCAGACACATAGAAGTGACAGCAGCTCAGAAAGGACAGGAGGGGTCAGGGGCAATGGGGACAGCCAGGTGCATTGAAGCATCCCTGTAAGACAGTGCTCGGAGAAAAATGGGTGAGGAAAGGAGAGGGGGCAGAATAAGAGAGTGGCAGTGATGCAGCTTAATCACAAAAATGAGAGTGAGAAGGAATGGACAAACTCTTGCAGCAGAAGGAGGAAGAAAACTCTTCACAGCTTTTAAACCACGGGGGATTCAAACCATAAAATAAGTCACAGGAATCATTCCAGGTTACTCAACAGGAGTTGAGCATTTTAAAAAAATAAAAATCTATTCTGTATCAAGTTGATCGTTTGAAAGCAGAAGTGAAGATAATTAAGCTGGATGCTGCTATTTCCTAACTCATGAATGAAAGACTTTACCACAGAAATTATTTCCTTCCCGACATATACATAGCTCTAGTAAATGTTTGACGGTATGTTTTTAAGGTTACAAACCACTAATTTGGTAGTTCTTCAATAATCCAAGTTATCTACCTTAATTTAAGGGAGAATCCTACAATCCAGAAATTAAGTGACAGACTTTGATACGAGCCCCTGTTTGGTGTGCTGAGTTTCAAACTTGTCTTGTGTGCGAACCAGGAAAGTGCCCAAATCAGTGAAACGGGTCCATAACCAGTGCCTTTTCCCATCCTTCCTCCTGACGTTGTGCAGGAACCAATGCAAGACTCTCTGCTCATGTGATAAAGTACTGCTGTGCCTTGTATCTACTAATTGTTCTATGCCAACCCTTTTCTTTCAGTACCTTTTCAAGACCACAGTGCATAAAATTAATTTATTTATACTCTACATTATGCAGCAATGGGGGGGAAGAGGGGGGAAAGGTAACTGCCTCACTCCTTACCAGAAAGATCTGCCCAGGAAGGCATTTATAATTTCAAAGTTTAACTTATCAAATAATTTTGGTATCTTGGTACACAATTCAACCTTCTCAGAAGCTAAAAAATAGGCAGAAAATACAGAGAATTACTCCCTAATTCATCACAAATTGCAGTTCAACGCTCAAAAATTTCTTCGAGTAGCTATGGCTGACACTAGATAAACAACAAGAGCTGCGTTTCACCTCTCCTTCCCCTCTTCTGTTCACTCGGCAGCCTGTTTTCTGTGGGGACAGAAATCTCCATGCCAATATTCACATGGCCATTACATCTGAACTAAAAAATGAATGAAGTAATCCACCCCTTCCCTGGATGTGAGGAATGCCCTGGGGAAGCGGTACCCTGCAGCTGGGGTCCAACCCACTCCGTTCGCTGTCGCCTTCGCTACATGCATGTGTTTCACCACAGCTGGCGCCACAGAAACCTTATCCTTAAGAAATTTTTTTTTTTGGAAAGGTTTGCAAAGAGGCAAGAAACCAATTAATCCTTCCCCCAGCTCCAGAACAGCATTAATTATCCCTACCGCTGCAGCCACCGCGCTTTTTTGCAGAGATACAGCCTTGCAAGCATGCCAAAAGCACACACCAACAAAACAAGCGCAACAGGTAAGTGCTGGACCTTAATTAGGGGGGCTCATAATTTCAAAATGTCTCGCATACTGACATCAGTGCTTCCCAGTCCCCTTCCCAGCCCCCCGTGCCTAAACTCTACTTGATGCATATTTACATCACCTGGTACTAAAATCCCACAATGCTGAAGTGCCCACGTTCCCCCACAGGCCATTTATTCCATTGATTCCCTAGCCTTACTGTGCAGGAAAATTTTCCCCAATGTCTGACCTAATTCTTCCGACTTGAAGTGTAGGCACGCTGCTCCTCGCCCTGACGACAGCAGATGCGCGACACGGCTCCGCAGCTCGCAGATGGCTGCCGTTCGCCCCTCGGACCACTCTCTGCCTCTTCGGCAAGTCCTATTTTTAGTCCTCTCCAAGGCTCTTTTCTCTTTCCTCTTTCCCATCAGTCCACCTCTTTCCCGAGCAACAGCATCCAAACCCTACTTTCGCCTGAAGATCAACTGGTGCTGAAGAGATTGCAAGGAGGGCTTTATGTCTGAAAACAATACTCCTCTTTATACCTCCCGGTAGTAGAGAGTTCAGTATTTTCACCATATTATGACACTTATCAACGTAGATTTAACCTTTGATCTGTTCATAATCCTACACTGTTTTCTCCAAACTCCTGCCTAAAGATCTCCCAAGTGGAAGAAAACTATCTTAATTATATTACATTCACTAAGAAGTAAGAAAAAAATCCCATCTACTACATAGATATTATTTGATTTCTTTTCCCATTTTGTATTTAAAAATTTCCTTCTCTTGTACTGAGTATCATTCAAACAAGTAAAGTATTTATTAAGGTAGGAGATCTAGTTTCAGTGACAGCGTGCACATGATTTATATTAGAACAACTGCGGCTCCCTGTATGTGAAGTACATTCAAGCCACGATACTCCCTTATTTATTAAAATACTCGGGAATACCGATTGGTAACATTTCCGATTTCACTTGTAGAGTTCATACACTGCTGAAATACCCACTTCAGGGACAGTCATCACCTCAGTCCCTGGCAGGGGTCAGGGACATTAGCGATTTGGCTGGGCCAATCCCTCAGCACGTTTTCTGTAGTGGTTTCAGAGGGGCTGAGAACATCCTCCAAAAAACGCAGGAACTCGACTTTCTCGTCCACTTTCAAGAGCCTTAGGGCCATTAAGGTGACTCGAGTGGCAGTGCTGGCAGTGTCGTAAGTTATTAATAAATTGGGAGCAAGCTTACATCTGCGGCGAAGGGAAAGTCTAGTCTACCTCATTTTATGGTCTCTAGCCGAGTCGAGCACATTAAAATATGTATTACTTCTGTCTACCTGTCACTTCTTGTAATATGCTTAGGTGAACCCATGGCTGCAAGCCAGAACCCAAACTGTTTCAACACAAGCAGCGCTTTTGGGGAAAAGTTATTTGCAACAGAAGTGTCAGGTCCCTTTCGGTCTGCTGGCAAATGTCTGCCACAACCCTTACTGAACCAAAAGTTAAACGGTGAGGAACGACTGCGATTTCAGGTGAATTTGGACATTTAATACACTCATGAAGTGAACTACAAACTACGCCTCGCCTACAGAAAAATCAAAAGACTGACCGAAGCCGATTCCTTTAGCCTGTATTTGAAGAACAGTTTTGATACCAGTTTCTTAAGTGGGAACAAAACCCCAACCTACGTGACTCCACTAAGGAGAACATCTACTCTTCCCGCTCGTGGTACTGACAGTAAACCAGTAAACGTGCCATGGGGACACGATGCCAAGGAAGGGGTTGACGTGCCGATGTAGGATACCACTTCATTCAAACCACTCGCTAGACAATGGCTGGCACTCGGACGACTGAAAACTTGCAGAGAAGCTAGTTCAAGCTGGCTTAAGTAGATGCAAGTGTGGACTTGGATATTTAGGAGTTCTTAAGAAGAAAAGCAGCTTGCAATATTTCAGGGTGGGGTCCTGAGCCTTTTTTCTTTTTTTTTTTTTTTTTGTCTAATCCATTAGTACTAAATAAGACCAGAAACATGGCAAGGTCCTTTGTACTCAGAATTGCCATCTAAGTCTCAGAATTACAGCTGTAATTAATGGGTTTTCCAAGCTTGGGGAGAAAAAAGAATCAACTGGGGAAAAAAAAAACTTAAACCAAAGCAGCCCAAAAAACCCCAGCAGATTGAGGAAGTTAAGGATTTTTTCTCTTGCTCACACATACACGCAAGCATACAATAAAGGGCACAACTCCCAAAGCGCACGTACTCAAGGCTCTTCCCTTCAAATGGTGTTTCACCCCATTTGTAATCTTTTACAGCCTCGTAAAACCATGCTGCCTTCAGGAAGAAGAGGGGGGTTTTTATTTCTTGTCATTTCACCTGCAGTTCAGCACATTGCTTGACCTACGCTGACATAACCTTGAGTAAAACAGGTTCAACTATGCAGCTTCACCATCCCCAAAGTGAGCTATACTTTATTATGGTTTTTTTCTTTTCTTTCCGCTCCCTCCCCCCCCCACACCCGCTTCAGGGAAGAGGAAACGCCTGCTGTGAATTCCTGTCCAGCATTTCAAATACCACACAAAGTGCTTGCTTTCCATTGCCAGAGAGCTTCCCAAGGACTCCAAGCCCTCCAAGAAAGAGAGAGGTGGAAATACCTTTGTCCCTCCCTGGCACGCAGGAAGGTGTTGGGCCAGCGACCCCAGGTACCACGGCACCAACCCAGCACTGGGTGCTGCCCCAGCCCTCTCCACCCACCAGGACAGAAAATACCATCAGTGGGATAACCAACCCCTTCACTCCATCACCAACCAGTTCCACTTGTATCCAAAAATCAGCAAGTATCCCAAAGCTACCAATTTTTGATATGGAGATCACACAGTTATTATTCAAGCCACAGGCCGTACTACCCTATACACTGCAGCCATACATTCATTATTGCCAGTCATTTTGAATTATGTGTGCAAAGACTGAATTATTACCTTTTTGCAACAACCTCAGTGTAGTAACACCCAGAAGTCCCATACGGGACAGTTTTGTGGCTTATTAAACTAGACACATTTTTGTGCTCTACAAGCTTTTAATTGTCAAGGAAGATCATGCACAGCTATAAATCTATGAAATGTATTATAAATAATGCCACATGTTCCAATTAGTTTGATTTTATGGGGACTATGATTCCCTTAGCTTATCCCTTTAATGCTCAGGCCACAGCAGTCTGTAAGGTACAGCAGATCAATTACTACGGCTGAATAAAAGGCAATCTTAAAACTCACATCCAACAGGGATAAATCCAAACTTCTCCATATACACTATCACCCTTCGACATAAGAATAAAAACTCCACCAAATCACTACTGCACAACTGTTTTAAACACTCTTCAAAGCAAAAAGGCTGGATTTCTTGTTTGTTTTTGTGGTTTTTTTCAGGGGGCTGTGTGGCTTTTTTTAGTTGTTTTTGGGTGTTTAGGGTTTTTTGTTTCGTTTTGGGCATTTTGGTTGTTGGTTGTTATTAGTTTCCCCCCCCCCAAAAGATGGCTCACATTATTATTTGGCCTCTCAGAGGATGACCTCTGGTTACTGTAATATGTTAGAAAGCAGATTCGTCAAGTCATATATGCACCTAGCAAGCTTAAGTCTGGCACACATCCCTTGCAACTCCTCCTCATTCAAACAAGATTTATATAGTAAAAAACCTGTGCCACGGAAGAAAGAAAAAAAAAAAAAAAGGAGCCAGGAAAAAAAGCTATTTTCAGACCAGACCAAATGTACTTGAATGAAAAAAACCCTAAACTCAGTCCTGAGAAACATGACAAAGGGAAGCCTGATGCAGCCTGAACACTGTATGGGCTATAACTGTCCTTAGCAATTTGCACCTGATCTGTACAGCAGGATTTATAGGTAGCCTAAGCAGACGCAGAACTATTTCCCAACCCATACACTTTTGAAGGCAAAAGGATTTGGAATTTTCCCCTCAAATGAGCGGTGTGGGTTTGCAACACGAGCTACAGTGTGCTTACAAAGCCCAGACCCAGTGGCATGGGTTTTCCAACTCATTTTTAGCTGCAGGTCTCGGCAGGCGTGAGCAGCAGGGACCGGAGTAAAGCCAGTGGGTGTCCGGTCCTCAGCCCCAAACACTTCACTGTATGGAACTCCTTCTCTCAGGAATGCCCCTCGCCGAATGCGGACACAGGCGCGTGTTTCTCTCCCGGTTTATATTTATCCCTGGCCCAGGTGCCATTTTCCAGCCGCGCACACGAGCTCGCCCATGCTGAGGACTCTGAAACAAAGGCAGGAATTTTCCGTGCCCCCCTCCCATCCTCTATGCACACCTCTGTGGGTGCGAGCCGTTAGAACGATCTCATACAAACCAGGTTCACGTGTCAAAGGAACAAGTGACCTGGAGTTTTTTGAATGTTCAAAGCCAGCACGTGTTTGGCCCTACACTTTATTTATGTTCTATATGTACTTTGCCTCCCTGAAGCCCACAGCAAACAGCTGTCATTAACATTCACCCCTTCTGCTAACACTTTCCTTAATCCCTAACTGACTTTCCAGCCTATAATTAAACTTTCCAGCTGCCGCACTCAGAGATGGCACCAATATCCATCATTTTTTTTTCTAAGCAGTCCCTAAAAAGCTCTTTTTCCAATTTTCAAGAACACGGACTAAGACCAAAGCCTCTTACATTTACAGGTTTTAGGCTAAAAACCTTCCATTCACTTCTTCCAAATGGTCCCATCTTTTACTAGGGAAATTAAACGGCCAAGTAGTATTATCTTAATAATTAAACTAATGCATTTTTATAGTGCCAATAGGTGGAGTGCAAAGAGCTTGAAAACTGATGGATAAACGCGGCAAGCGCTTCCACATTTTGCACAGCAGATACACTGGACAGAACTGCATAATCACCACCACCGCCACTACCAAAGCTGTTCAATCCAAGCCCAAAGTGTAAACAGCAGCTCTGAGATGAAAGAATTAAGATTTGGAAAGACCTTGTGAATAAGCAGAATGAGAGACTGAACATCTTTCTTTAGATTGCAACAGTAAATTGGGGTTAGCACTTCAATCTCGAAACTCTGTTTTTCACATTCGTGGCAATGACTACTTGAACAGCAGAGATGGTTGGCAACATTTTTGCCTGATGCTATTGTTAGTGTTCAAGAGGACTTGGTATTTTATGAGAAAATTACTGGCTTCACAGTTGAAAAAAGAGCGAAGAAGATGTCTGAAGCAAACACTGTATTTTTTGGGTATCCCGATGCGACCCGACACTGGGGCACAGCTGAACAGAGGCAGGAACCCACGCACACCCCGCCCGGGCTTCAGGAGAACTGGGACCCTCAAGCCCTGCAGGTCCAGGGCAAGAAAATCCCACCAGCCAGCCACAAACTTGTGTTACTTTTGTGAGCCCCAGATGCCCCAGACATCTGCTCAGCCTCTGGAGTCCACAAAGCTCCCCCCACCCTAAACCAGAAGAGCTGGATAACCACACACGGCACCCTCAATCGGAGCCAACATCTCCAAATAATAGACCTCCAAAGCGCTTTGGCTGCCAATGGCAAGCGGGCTCCATTCACAACATGCCTGGCCAGTGGCCACTGGCCATCCCCACAGCCCACCAGCCCACCCCAATCGCGTCACCCACCAACAGAGATGTGGGGACATTCGGGGTCAGCCACCCCGCTGGTTGAGGTTAACAATTTAACATTAAGGGTTGTAATGTTGCAAAAAAATATTGCAGTAACGGTGCAGGATCCAGCAAGTACTGTAAGGCTATTTTGGTAGGCTACCAGAAGATTAATCCTTCGGGTCTTGTCAAGTCTGAAAGCATCGCTGCTCAGCAAAGAGATCATACCAGACAGGTGTAAAAATTCAAAGCTTGGACAGCTATGGCTTGTTCCTAGTGGCAAGGCAAGGCAAGAAAGGTCAACATTTTGAGTGGAAATCAATATGCTTTCCATTCTGTCTACACTATAGGTGAAACTTTCCTCCCTCCTCACATTAAACATATCATTTTAAAGGTGAATTTTGCAGGGCACACGCGACACGCTTAAGCTTCAAATACGTATGCTTCGAGAGGCGAGGAGAACGCAAAAACCGTGCTTCATTGAAAGCTGTTTGTCATTTTTAATCACAGGATAACTCTGCAAGAGCTGTGACTGATGCAATTTAAATTTTCACCTGACAAACTGCATTATTAATCTTCGCGGCGCCTACAACAAAGGATCAAGCGGAGCAGTCAGTCAGCCACCAGCCCCAGCAGCTACTACAGAACATCCTTGAGATGGGGAAGCAGCATCTCGCAGCACCCTGGGGTGAAGCCCATCTCCCTGCAGGCGCCGCAGCCAGGAGGGCTCGGGACCCCTGTCCTTGTCTCCTCTGCTACCTCCTAGCTTCAGTTTTCTGAAGCGGGGAAGGACCTTGGGCAGCCCCACTGCTAAGAAATGCTGTGATTCACAAGGAAGGTGATGGAGAAATGAAGTTGAGGGCTTTATCTGCACCTGGAATGTGCGGTTTGTTCTGTACTGGCAGCTCCGGCGGGGAGGACCAAGGAGCTTGAAGAGCTTTTCACTCACACCTGAATGAAAGCCTCACCTATTACCAGTCACTACTTCATTTCCCTGTGGAAGGCAATAAATACTCCACGCTCCCGGAAGGTTTTCAAGGAGTCGCCTTTTTCTAACAGAGTATACTTGTCATGATGCCTTGCCACCCCAATTCTGGAAGATACCATGCATTTTGCAGAGCTGTTGTCTTAAGTGATGTTAAATATCACTCTTTGGTACTTATTTTCTATCTCTCTAATATTACTGATCAATAATTTCCTTATTATGTGTCTAAGCAGAGTTCAGAAAGAAATAAAGTTCTAAAAATGTCCCCAAAGTAACTTAAAATGGGGTTTCCATACACCACAATTTCAGAATACTAGGAAAAAGTAGAGTAGGTTACATACAAGGTCCTAAAACGAAGGCCAAATGCCATGAGAAAGCAGGATTCCTTGCTTGAGAACGTCAAGATGTTAGGCTTAAACATGCCACTAGTCAAAGACTGACTTCTCCTCAGCCCACTTCTCAAACTAGTATGTTTTTAAGTAGGAAATAGTCCCGTTCATCATGTAAACACTTGTTCAGACTCTTGTTAATGTTTGTGTTATCCTTTTTGAATTTCTGGACAGTTTCTTTCAGGCTCAGCAGCCAACATTTAATTAAGAAATATTTAACCACTAGTATTTTTTAAACAGCGGCATGTTAGCAGAAATAATTGCTTATCAAGTCTATTTTATAAAATCAAAATACAGCCAGTGCAAACCAGATACAAAACACTCGCCTTTGGCTGAACTACTTTTGTTTAGAAAACGAACAGACAATGCAGTTCCTTGGCCAAGACCTTCATTCGTTTGCCAAGTCCCATCCTGCAGCAATTTTTCTTCTTACAACATCTCAGGAGCAGAGGACACTACCATGGAAGCAGCCCCACAATTCTGCAGGTTAGGAATAACGAGAGCCCTGGCACACCTTAATAGAAGGTAGCAAAGCGCTTTTAGTAAGGTATGTAATGTAGTATGTAGTAAATACATCTATTTTATCCCTTTGTAACTGCTTGGAAGCTAGGAAATAACAGATATCTTCTTAGTGCAATTTGCATCTTTATAACATAATGGCTTGTTGCTGCATCATCTATTGCGTACCAGCATTTTTTACTTAAAAAAAAAAAAGCACAGCTCTTCTTACAGATTTCTTACAGATCTGTGGCGATATTAAACACTTGTATCGATTCCGACAAACTGGTTAGAAGAATGAAGCATAACTACACTGATTGCATTCTTCAAAGCAACATCACAGGACCAGAAGGTCACAGGGGCATCTTCTTTCACACCAGCTCCCTTGCTTTTAGATAGAAGAAACAGCAGCAAGAGTTGGAAAGCAGCGTTTCAGGTGATGGAAAATGCAGGACCGAGGCAAAGAGCAAAATAAAGTGCAATAACTGAACTGCTACTAGGGTGAGGCGATTCAGAACGACAAGGGATGGGGAAAACACGATGATTGTGTCTGCAGGGAAGAGAAGTAAAAGCAAAATTGGAGCTGAAGAGGGAGGGAGTCCAAAACCAGGCAGAGAGCTTACTTTAATACAGACACTCCTGGTACAGAAGCTGCTGGCATCTTTCTGGCCAGCGTAATGCAGAAACTACAACTGCCTTCACTCCGTGGAAAACCCCAAAGCCACGCCATTTGCCCTATGCTGGCAAGAGACATTTTATGTCTGTTCCTACAGAACAGCAGTGGGAAGTAGGTAAAAACTTAAAAAGAAGGAACTTCTTTCTATTCTTCAGCTCTGCATCCTTAATTCAATCACTGTTCCCTGGGGCTGAGGAAAGCACTGGCTTTATGGCTCTGCACTACCTTGCTGGTACAGAAGATGCAAAGTACAATATTCATGGTTTATATATGATATGAGCGTAAGAAAAATAGTTTTGGGTGCATGCAATGAAGAATAAGTCAAGAAATCTGTGTCACACCACTAGGAAACAAGAATAAAACATTTTCAGACTTCAAATATGAAATTCTGGATGCTTTTGTTTGGCAAGAACCTGGTCAGTGCAGTTTTCTTTGCAAGAACTGCGGTCAGTGGCTACAAATCAGAAATAATAACCTTAACACCAAAACTTTCAGGAGAAAAGCCTGGTTTTCAAGTAACTTTAGCCATATCAGTATTTCACCATCACAATAATTGATTATGTGGCATATTTAGTTATGTGCAAATGCAAGTAGACACACAGTTTATGCAGATGGAAAGCCTAGTTGAATATATTTAAATACATCAAAGAAGGAGGTGGGCGCTGTCTTTTCCTCCTGACTTGGACAACCAGTGGGGGCGGAAGCATTGTCTGCTGGTTCTTCTTCGCCAAGCCTTTGCAGGTGGAAAGGGAATTCCCAAGATTGGAATAAACTAAGACAAATCAACTACTGTCTAGTTTTTCAGGGCACCACTAGAGTGGCATGAGAAGTCG
>VZSF01008374.1:7603-45727 GCA_013398295.1 Chionis minor | reverse complement strand
GGGGGTTTCCGGGGCCATGCCGTTTCCCCCCCCCCCCAGCTACTGTCGCGCCGAGGGCGGCTCCCCGGGCTCACAGCACAGAGACACCCCCGTCCCCCCCCGCGCCCGGCAGCGGGATCCCCCACCTGCGTCCGGAGGGATCCGGCGGGTTTTTGGCTCGGCTAAATGAATTCTTCTGTTTGGACAGATGAATTTCGCTGCTGCAGTTGCAACCAAAGCCCGGCGATGGAGGGACTCGCCGCTGAACTTAAAAAGCAGCGAGCTGGGTGCTGGCAGGGACTGGCTTTGCTTCACCGGGGGGGCGGTTTGCTGGGAGGGCAGGGCGCACCAGCCTCTTCAGTCTGAACTTCCAGTGACAAACCACACGCTCCCATGATCCGGGCTCTATTTCACCCACCAGTTTCACCCAAAGAGAAATAAAGAGAGGTCCTGCCACACATTGACTCCCGATCCAAGAAAAGATAACGTAAAACTGAAAATGACTCTCAGCTTTTTACCACGATACAGACCATAACACGCCGCATGTCAGAAAGCACCAAGAATTCCTAGCGCGTGCAGAAGCCGTTCAGGAGGGGATAACCCTACTTGCACCATTTCATTTTGGTAAATACGTAGCTCCTCTTAGAGCACGTAACTGAGCTCGCCACTAACTCCAGGCGACACAGGCAGCTACTGGATCCTGGACTCTGCCACACCACGGCACACCGAGGCACTGCTCCTCCACTTCTCCGGGGGACCAGACGCGGCTGAACTTGCTCTTTTTCAGGGGAGGAATTGGCTGTGGGAAGGGTAGCGATGGCTGGCTATGGGAGAGCCGCAGCCCCACATGCTGTCACCTCATGCTGCGCCTTCAATCCTGCTGCAACACGGGGGGGAGAAGTGAAGCTTATTCTCCCTTTAGACAGTGTATTTTGCGAGCTCCCAAAACCGGCAAGATCCAAATTACATTCAGGCCTCTGATATGAATCGGGGGACGGGATGGATCTCCTCTTAATTAGCAGCATCTCTGTGGGATTTAAGGAGGGAAAGAGGTTTTGACAGTAGGCAGCGGGCATACCATTTCTCAGACCTGCAAAACTGTGCCGCTCTGTATTTAATGTAGAATCGTAGCAAGAAACACACACACAGACACCCTTCACCTGCCATGCAGGAAAGCCATTTAGCAGATCTGGCACACTGTAACAGGCGTAAGAAGGAGAGAGACTTCAAAAGGAAAATGCGTGCCATCAACTACGAGAGGGCATACCTCCAGTCATGCAGCTGAAATAAAAAGACTTGTACGCTCTTCACCACCAGGAGCTCTGGAAGTCATCATGAATCACAAGGGAATGAACTTGACATCTGAGACATACACTAGAGTTAACAAGGTTTGATTTGGGAGAGGAAAAAAGAAAAAAAAGTAAGAAAAGGACTGAGATGGTTGAATCAAACTGAGCCTCAAAATCAAGCTAGGAGACTTAAGAAATATTATCTGGAAAACAACGCAAGATTTACCAGCTCAACCTCCTGCAGCTCTGATACTGTCCATTACAGAGGAAAGTGTTTGACGCTGCTTCTAAGCAGAGAGACACCGCTGGAGCATCAGCACTTCACAGCAACACACACTGTCCTTGAGCAGTCCTGCAGGGGGATTTGCCCCACAGGTACAATATACTCCGTGATCCCTTTTGTGGATATACTGCATATACAACAGCATCTTTCACCCGCGGATCTAGAGGGCTTTCAGCACATTGATTTAACCTCAAAACATCAAGGGGTATTAACAGGCTGTTCCTACAAGCAGGAAACCTTTGCAACAGAGATGAGGTAGCTGGTACCTCTGGGTTACCAGTATGGGCCTAAGTTTCAGAGTTCTCACAACACTCACAGTATTTTTAATTTTTTTTTTTTTTTTTTTCAAAATGTTCCTTTCTAATTCCTAAGTGGGTTAGTTGGCCAGCTTGCCTTGCCTTCTGTCAGATGGGAGCTCCATAGAAGTTTAGGTTTCCATGAATCAGCAGTTTTTAATTATTATTTCAAAAAGCTTATTCTTCCAGTAGTTTACAGTAAGCCTGAATCCATACCCTTCTCACAACAGGCGGGAAATGTCAATGATGCCCTGCACTTCACTGAAGTTGTCCCAGTGCTCGTTTACATGAAAGGAAGCTCGGATGAAAAGTCCAGGCAGCACTAGAAGAGACCGATCTCCCACCTCGCTATGGGACAATAGTTTTATTTTTGCTATTTTCTCACCTTTCTGGAGGTGGTGCTTGAGACCTGGATGTCAGGAGCAAGCAAGTTCAACGGTGCCATTCGAGTTTCTGTTCGCGAGGCATCAGGCTTGGTGCAGCCCAAGGCATTCCCTCCTCACCTCCACGAAACGCCCTGCCGGCAGCCAGACACACAGCCGCTGCTGCCTGCCGCTCTGAAGTTTTTAACTCCTACGTTCTGCTCATTTGCAAACAGCGCCAGCTTGGGCAGGATGCGGGATGGGACGCATTCATGGTTGCCTGGAATGCACAGCTTTTGAACCTTTCACATCCTGCCACTCTAGACACAAGGTCCCTGCATGCCGCTACCCACCTGCCATCTCCTCCCCGTTTCCGTGACTGCACAAAACCTCTCCCAGCCTGCTCCTAGCAGGTCATCCCCTTTCCTCTTCCCATATCCAGCATGCCCCATTCTCCATCCCCACTCAGCTGCTTTTCCCCCTGCCCCCATTACCACCATAACTCCCAACCCTCAATTCCTCCTTTGCCCTTACAAGAGGTATCTCTTCATCTTCCTCCCCTCCAAAGCAGCTTCCTTCCCCTTGCGCCATATACATTCCCCGCCTTTTCTCCAGGCCAGGATCCTTCATTTCCTACCCAGGCAAGGAGCCAGCAGCCCATCCTCTGGGGAGGAAGGCACATAGCTATTGGGACACCAGGACCCAGCTGTATGAGCAACAGTCAGAGTCACCCAGGAGATTGACCCGAAGCTGGGGAAATGGGTAAAAACAGGCAGCAAGCTCTGCTCTCCACTTTATTTTCCATCCATCCATCCATCCATCCATCCATCACTTCTGGTTTTCCCATTTCTCCCCTTCGGTGAACACAGGCAACTTGCTTTGGAAAGCCCTGCAAAGTGAGGGAGAAAGGAAAGGCGTTGTTCCTGGCACAAAGAGCCAGGGAGGAATAACGGCAAAGACAGCCTCTGTCACGAAGCAGGTAAATTAGAGGTGGGGAAGAAAAAGCTGACAATACACGCACCCCCTTTCCTCATGGGGCACCAGTCAGGTGGGCAGCCATAAGGAAAATGGGCCTGCACAGAAAATTTGGCTATGACAAGGGAGTTTTTTTTTTATTTTCTTTTGAGAGGAGAGGAGAATGGGGAGACACAAGGTCTCTGCCAGGAAAGGATGAATAGGCAACCCTGGAAGAGCAGGCACAAGGATCATTGCCCAGCCCTGGGAACGGCTGCCTAAAACATTCTTGTGATTCCCTAATTGATTGGACATGGCATTCAAAATAGCACATTAGAGAAAAGCAAGACACAAAAATGCTATCAAACTCAGCAAAAGGCCGTCTCAAGCCCAGCCAACGATGAATTAGCTGGGTACAGCACTTCAAAAAATGGCAAGTACTGTAGAAGTAGTAGCGTTATTACAGCATTATTAAGAAGATATTTCTTAGCAGACAGGAGCTTGGCACTATCTGTCTAGACGGGTAGATGGGTTTGGAGTCGAACTTCTTTTTTTTTTATTATTATTACCGTATCCACTTCCATTTATTAAAAGCAAACTGTTCTGCCCATGACTCATGCAGCTTAGCTGTCTGCATGGCAATGAAACAAAATTCTCATAATTAAGAACAATCACTGCGAGACAGCAGATGAAGGTAAGATTTAGAAATCAGACCAAATCTTCTATTTCTGTCTTCCCTCACTGCAAACATAATGCCCACAGACCTCGAATGGACCAGTGTTACCACTGCCTTCAAATACATGAGAAGTAAACCTTCAGGTGAGCTATCCCTTAATGCAACTCCAGTGACACAGCACGTCAGATTTATTCTTGACACGGGTTTATTGACCTCAGCGCAGGGATTTATTTGGCCTGTCGTTTGAAGTAAGTCTCACTCTGCCTGTTAGTGCCAAATCCACCTCATTTAGTACTACTGAAGGAACAATCAGTAAATTTGGCCCCAGTACTTCTGCAACTGAAATCCTGCCTGTAGAAGATTTACTGCAATTAATTCAGCACTGCCCTTTGCCACTTTCATATCTGTAGCTACTCGCTGACTGAGAGCATTAACTGGATTATCAAGCAATTGCCTCCTGCTGCAGCTCTCCAAACCCCATCATGAGCCAAAAGCAACCAAAATTTTACAGATCTAAGATGCTTTCGGGTGTACCTGAGGCTGTGCCCAAAACAGACAAGAATTAGTTTTCAGATACAGTAATAAACTGAAGCTTATCTCAGTAAAGTTTTCATTTTTAATTTATTTTGTCTATGCATAATCATTAATATGGTTTAACTGTACTCTGATTTCATATGCACTACGGGAAACAGAAGATACAGAAAACATGCAATACGCAGTTAACACAAATTTATTTCAATTTAAGTAGGGTTCCTAAACAGCCTAACAATGAAGGAGGCAAGGACAACTCTCATTTTCTATTGGTAACTCTAAGACTGAGAGCTTCCTAGATAGCAACCACCTCTACCAAAGTCAACACAGGCCATCCTCCTTTAACCGGGGTTTTGTTGTGTCCATCTATTTCAGTCCATTAAACTCTTTTTTTGTTCTTCTTCCCACAGTATATGCTGTTTTCACAGAATCATAGAATAGTTTGAGTTGGAAAGGACCTTGAAGATCTTTTAGTTCCAACGCCCCTGCCACGGGCAGGGACACCTCCCACTAGACCAGGTTACTCAAAGCCCCATCCAGCCTGGTCTTGAACACTTCCAGGGATGGGGCCTCCACAACTTCCCTGGGCAACATGTTCCAGTGCCTCACCACCCTGATGATAAAGAAATTCTTCCTAATACCTAGTCTAAACGTATCCTCTTCCAGTTGGAAGCCATTACCCCTTGTCCCATCACTACAATCCCTGATAAAAAGGTCCCTCCTGTCTTTCCTGTAGGCCCCCTTCAGATACTGGAAGGCTGCTATAAGGTCTCCCTGGAGCCTTCTCTTCTCCAGGCTGAACAACCCAACTCTCTCAGCCTGTCCTCATAGGAGGGGTGCTCCAGCCCTCTGATCATCTTCGTGGCCCTCCTTTGGACTCACTCCAACAGGTCCATGTCCTCCTTATGTTGGGTGCTCCAGAGCTGGATGCAGCACTCCAGGTGGGGTCTCATCAGAGCGGAGCAGAGGGGCAGACAGAATCACCTCCCTCAACCTGCTGGCTTTTCCTCTTCTTGTGGCGTGTTAAACAGGAAAGCAGATACCTTCGTTCCCCCTTTTCCATGCCACTAAACTCAGTCTTGCATTTTAGTTCCACAACTGTCTTTAGCCCTTCTATGTCTTCTTTTCATGAATCACCTAACTCAGATGAGGATTTAAGCAGGAGTTTACCTTAAGCATAAGCTAAAGTCTCACTGCCTCCAAGGAGAATCAATGTTTGTATTTATTACGTACCATCAGAAATAGAAATGCCACCCTGAATCATAACCCTCTTCTACAAATCTCTTTTTAAGATACCCCTTCCTCATGACACCTACAATAAAACAACACTCAGTGGCCAGCCTAATAGGAACAGCCCCCAGCTGCTTTTATATCATTTGTCTTCGTAACCTGCAAGATTTACCAGGGACGGAAGGCACTTTAATGAGCTTTTGCATAGCACCCAACACAGTTCACCTCTCATCTTAATGAAGGTTAACAGCAATTAAGGGAAGCACTAGTAGGTTCTTATTCAAAGTACAATGAATAACTACACTTACCATAATACTACAGTGTTATTAACAAAAGGTAAGAAGTCCTGCTCAAGAACGAACGCATTTATTCTAAGTCTATATTGGCTTACAGTTATGCACAGGTTGTTTTCTTTAATGGTTAAAAAGACTACTTTAGTTCCAAGGATTCTTTATAATCAAAACATTTCTCACCTGGCGTGTCTGAAGAAGAATTTTAGGTACATTGGCTATCTTTCCTGTCACACTATCCCTCTCCATTTTTATTCTCTCAGAGTGCCAGAATAGTAGAAAACCCAGCTCCGACGTTTGACAATAAGTCAACTTTACTCACAGAAAGGGATGGGGTTTTTAATCTACCAAATATGCTTATTGAAGAAAACAAGAAAGCAAAATCCCAAGATATACACTGCAGTTTCTTCATCTCTAGTTAGAAAAGCGCGCACTTGTTCCCAATACACTGCCTCCTCTTGCTCTTAACTTCTTTCCTTGCACAATATTCTAAGAGCCAGCAGAAGTGGCTGCTCTTCACAAACCAAGGGCACAGGTCTGTGCCCAGGCTGTGCCTGGCTGCTCCAAGCTCACCCAGCCAGATGTAGCCCTTGCTCCTTGCAGACTGATAAGACAAGGGGTAACAGTTTTAAACTGGAAGAGGATAGGCTTAGAATAGCTATCAGGAAGAAATTTTTCACTCTGAGGGTGGTGAGGCACTGGAACAGGTTGTCCAGGGAAGTTGTGAAGGCCCCATCCCCAAAGTGTTCAAGGCCAGGTTGGATGAGGCTTTGAGCAACCTGGTCTAGTGGGAGGTGTCCCTGCCCACGGCAGGGGGGTGGAACTACATGATCTTTAAGGTCCCTTCCAACCTAAACCATTCTATGACGTGACTCTGTGACCGTCCCCATCCCGCAGCCTGCCACCCTCTCCTGGCCAGCTAAAGGTCTGCATTCCCAACAGGAGCCAAGTCTCCACCTTCCTCCGTGTCTCCTGGCTGCTCCTTCCCACCTCCGTCCTGCTCCCTTCACCAAGTCACTAAGGCCACGGGAGTAATAGGCAAATCCACCCAAGTTAAAACTAAAAAGGGAGGAGACAACAACCTTGATGGGATTCCTCACCACGACTCCCCATGAGACCTCATCCATACGAGACTGAGAAGGGAGGGAGGTGGGGGGGTGCGACATGAGAAGTGGGCATGACAGCAGAGTCACACCACCGCCTCTTTTGGCAGCCAGGCCAGGCTGTGTTGGCATCAGACTGTGATGTTGGCCACCAGCCTTTATTTATGTCCATCACTGCTCAAAGCGATATCCCAAACCTTCAGCCCCTGCCTGACCAGGCTCCCAGGGACCAGTCCCCCTCCAGCTAATTGACCAAGCACCTCTGCCACAGCCAGGAACTCCTCCATCTTACCTTTACAGCTGCTCAGGCACTTTCAAGACGCATTACCTTTTAAAAACATGCTCTGATTCAGTTTACAGTTTAAGTCTCACATCCGCTTGATAGGACAGTGCCAGTAAAACTGAGTGGAAGGTAGCGAGGAGAAACCCATCCCTTCCCTCTGCTTCGACAGCTTACTCCCTCTGCAACTCACTCTCACTGGCAGTACTCCAGGAGGAAAAAAAAGTAAAAACCAGCGGCTACCAATCCAGGCTCTTCGGGTCTTCCCCTTGGCAAAACATACTAGCGTATCTTAAAGGTAAGTGCCCAGCGTATCGTATCCTGGGCTAGAAAAGTAGCAGTGAGCCCCACTCAACTGGCTTCTTTCTAACTGAAATTCAGCTAAACTGATAACTGGCCACAGACCTGCAAAACAATTTGGGGGGAGGGACCATGGCGCGGAGGAATCTGGGTTTGTAGGCATCTCTGACAAGTAATCCTCTTAACAGCATGCAAATGTTACAGTTACATTAAAAAAGAGGAAAAAAGAAAATAAACCCAACCATCATCTTCAACTCAGAGCTTTAAACTAAACAAATTTCACTCACCTAAATGACAAATGATATATATGTGTCCCCTAGGCACTGAAAAATATCCGAGAAAGGCATCTCAGCCTCTCAGCCTTCTGAAAGGCTTTTTATGCTTTGCAAATAACGAGTATCACGAACGGCCTCTCACAGTGCAAATGTTTAATTTACCACCCGTCCCCTGAACCAATAATTTTAGGAGGGGGTTTGCTTGGTCGCCACCAGGTTGGTCCCAGTCAGCCAGTGTGCAAACATCTGTCCAGCTGCTCCCAGAGAGACGCACGCACAGCCTAAAGTTGCCAGGCAACATCCTCAATGCCTTAAGTATCGGGCCAACTCGCCTGCTTGAAAAAAAGTTACTCAGAAATAAGGCTGATAGGAAAGCACAAGCTTACATAAGGATCCTGCATTTAAAGGAGGTGGTCTGCCTCTTTCCCAGAAAATTTCTGGCTGCCCACTTTGTTCCTGGTAGTAAAATAAATGTAGCCACACAAAAAAAACCAAAAAACAAAAAACCCCAATCCAACAATAAAAAAGAACAATTTGTGTGCTGGAGTTCTTAAGGTTGAAACTGAAATCTAAACAAAAGTTTTGGTGAAAAAAAATAATAATCAAATGTTCTGGGTAACAACAGACAAGGCATACTGCCTTATGATCCCTTACCCAAATCAAGGGACAGGCAAACATTGATTCAGCACATCTGAATCGAGGTCCAACACACCGAGGGCCAACACAGTGACACTGACCACAGTTAAAGGTAAGCACATCTCAGTGGTTTCAAACAAAATACAAAAATAATGTATTTACAAAAAGCCTGTGAAGAGATCTGGGCTGTGTTCTCCCCCACATTTGAACTCATTTTGCTCAAGCATCAGTCAAATTATTTCCAAGGTCCTCTTGGAATGTACCATTGGAAGGTCCTCTTCCAATGTACCAATCGGAGCAGCCAAACACCTACTTATCAAGGTTTTAATGCTAGCTCCTCTCCCAAAGCAAAGTAACAAACAGAAAAAATGGGACTGGAATCTCTACTGAAAGATAAAATCATGTTAATAGCATCAGGGCTTAGAAACAGTGCCGGTCCTCAGTTTCTCCTGTAAAGTTAGGCAGAGAGAAACCATATGAAATTCAACAAAGGCAAGTGTAGGGTCCTGCACCTGGGGAGGAATAACCCCATGCACCAGTACAAGTTGGGGGCTGACCTGCTGAGAAGCAGCTCTGCAGAGAGGGACCTGGGAGTCCTGGTGGACAACAGGATGACCATCAGCCAGCAATGTGCCCTTGTGGCCAAGAAGGCCAATGGCATCCTGGGGTGCACCAAGAGGAGTGTGGCAAGCAGGTCGAGGGAGTTCACCCTCCACCTCTACTCTGCCCTGGTGAGGCCACATCTGGAGTACTGCGTCCAGTTCTGGGCTCCCTGGTTTAAGAAGGACAGGGAACTGCTGGAAAGGGTACAGAAAAGGGCTACAAAGATGATTAGGGGGCTGGAGCATCTTTCTTATGAGGAAAGGCTGAGGGAGTTGGGTCTTTTTAGTCTGGAGAAGAGACAACAGAGGGGGGATCTCATCAATGCTTATAAATACTTAAAGGGAGGGTGCCAGGAGGATGGGGCCAGTCTTTTTTCAGTGGTGCCCAGTGACAGAACAAGGCACTATCACAAACTTGAATATAGGAAGTTCCATCTCAACATGAGGAGGAACTTCTTTCCTTTGGGGGTGGCAGAGCACTGGAACAGGCTGCCCTGAGAGGTGGTGGAGTCTCTTGACTCTGGAGACATTCCGAGCATGCCTGGACGCCATTCTGTGCAACCTGCTGTAGGTGGACCTGCTCTGGCAGGGGGGTTGGACCAGATGATCTCTAGAGGTCCCTTCCAACCCTTAACATTCTGTGATTCTGTGATGAGACCATCGTGACTGATCACATTAGTCCGTGCTTTGGTATCTTGACCCACGAAGCTGCTTAGGAAGAATTTGCAATTGTCGTTGCACCTATTAACACATACCATCAAATATGGCTGTTCTTAACAAAAGTAGACAGAGCTTATGGTATGTGGAATTTCCCTGATGCTTGAGGTGCCAGACAAGCGCACTAGGGCTGTAAAAGGAGTATTATCACTTTAAGGCTTCGTTTTCTCTTGACAAGACATGCAACCACAGAAGTAATGAAAGCCACAAGTGTTTTCTCAAAGGAAAAACATGCTAGCATTGATACTAGAGCATTGGATTTACACAGTATGCAGCACACAGTTGTTTCCTTTGCAGTTTTAAGAAAATCATATTACTCAATTAGTTTGGAATAAAATGTACCAAAATTCTCCAATTCTGACTTCGGTATTGAATCCATTTCTCGAGGTTTGGGACATCTCACTGTTTTTCATGCAGCAGCTAATCCACAGTTTAAGCATTATTTTAAGTGGAAGAAAGAAATTAAAAAGGAGCGTAAGCAAGCCAGATAAATGAACTCATAAAACAGCCTTCAGAGGGTTCGGATGACTTCAATGAGCTGCTCTCCTACGTTGCTTTCACATTTTGGGGAGAAAAGTTGGAAAGAGGAAAATTAAGTAACCAGGGCAAGGTTCTGTCCTTCAGGTTTTATTATTGCTCCGTGTCCTCTACAGTCCACCCTTACCACCACCAAGCCCAGCGCTCCGACTGTCCCTGTAGGTATTTCCATGTGGCGAGGGAGAGCATATGCAGTAGCTGTATGCGTGCTGACAGGCGGCACCGCACATCTTGATCGTCTATCAAAACATACGCTTTGATTAGTCAAACATTTCCCCAAGAGAGGGAAGGTTTGCCTCTATACTCTTCTAGACCACCATGGCTACCCCACCACCACCACCACCACCTCCTCCTCTCTTATTTCTCTCACCACTACACATAGGGTGGGTTTGAATGCGTAACATCAAAGATGCCGTAGCAGCGTCTCGCAGTACATAGAGCCTCCGTGTCTTTCCCTCTGCCGCCCACCCTCTGCTTTGCATTAAGCACGCAAAATCCTGCTTTATTTTCTCTTTTTTTGAGGGGATTCTGGCACTCTTTGAAGGATCCTGAAAGTGATTATACAGATGAATGATGAAATCTGAACTCTTGGTTTCTCATGTTCTGCATAACCAAAAAGGCAGGAGATAGAGTGGATTATTCTTGCAGAACTCAGCCTCGAGTTTCCACCACAACTGTGGCAATGTATTTCTTGGAGTGCAGGAGTGCCAAAACCCTTCCAACAGCAAGACCATTTTTGTGTAGTACTCTGAAATGAGCTTCAAATAAAAAAAAACTTTTCATGTCATCAGTAAATTGCTTGCTGGCAGGTTTTTGGTTTGGGTTCTTCCCCCCCCTTCCCCCCCCCCCCCCCCCCCCCCCCCCCCCGCCTGTTTTTAATGAGCAGCAAATAATAACAATAACAACAACAACTATTTATAATGAACATTTCTTAGAATAACACGATAAAAAGTCTACCCTTGGGGAGAAATAAATTTTCTCTGCTCCGCAGTTCCCATGATATCAAGTACTTTGACGTATGCCCAATACTGCATTTAAAGTAAGAACTTCTAACGTTAAACTCCCCAATGACTAATGATAAAGTAAAGCACAGCAAAATTTTGTTTTCTTGTAACTGACAGGGATTTTGAAATGCGCGTGAATTGTAAGGTCTCTTGCAAAGGCTGCATCGTCAATGCGGGTATTTTATTCACTTACCTTCATCAAAGCCTCTCTAAAGCTAAAATTATGTTCCACATTGTCATTTATAAATTTTATTTAGACTTACCAAATAAAAAAATTTTCACTTTGCAACTTCCCATACATCACACGATGTGTCTAAAGTTTGTAGAGAATTCATCAGTCAATGAACTTAGCAGAGCAACATTCACCAGGAAATTAAGACGTCTGGAAAACTTGCCATAAACCAGCAGTTATTATTATGTATACATGCAAACTGAGCTATTACAGTAAGATTATGTAGCATGTTACATCTTATTTGCTCATCTTTTAGGTCCTTAATATCCTCAGCTTATGTACTGGGAGTACAGCAACTGCTCTTAACCACTTAGTTACCTTTTTTTAGTGTTTGAAACATATAAAATGCTTTCATAGTGTACAGGTGGTGTAGAAAAAGTCAAGTCAAGCTGATGGCTGACTTGAAATCAAAAGCAGAATGGCGGCTACTTGGAGAAGCTAGAATGCAAAGCGGTAGGGCAAGAATTCACGGTACCCCGTTCAAACTTCACTAATTCGCAATGTAAACATTTTTGATGTGAAATACAGATGAAGTAACTCTCTCTCTAAAAGAAGTATGTGTTTATATTCCTGGTTAAATAAAAACTTCAAAATACACTGGCCTGCACTGCATTAGCTGAAAGAAGAAAACCACTACCAAAGCTACTCCATTCAAAATTTGTCTCAGGAGTCCACATTCCAGATTATGAAAAGTTTAGTTGTACAAACTACCTGAAAACAAAATTAAGATTTCCAGGATGAGAAGAAAATGAGTTGTTTGTTTTTCCTTACTTACAAAAGAAAAAGAAAGTGATAAAAAATAAGAATTTTTTGAAATGTCTACAGCAGTTGTCTACCAAGTGGAAAACTTATTAAGTTAAGGGTAAGGAATGTTTTGGGTATAATTCCCTTAGCCCATAGAAAGTAGTTACAGCCATACTTAGGCAATCCAAAATATTTGAGAACTTTACATAGGAGGAACAACTGTACGCTGTGTGCGTAGAGATGACACATTTGAAGTGGAACATGAGAGAGAAACAACAGCTGTTTGCAACTGCGCAGCCAAGGTCGAGCTTGGACAAGCCCATGGAGAACTTCCACCTTCTGGGCCACCACGCTGGAGACCTATAGCGGGAACTCATCTCCACAACTGCAACCCCCGAAGAGCAAGAGAACTGCAGAGGTGAACAACACAGCCAGTGTCTGGATGATAGCAGGAAGGAGAGCACATTGCAGGAAGCTTGTATTTTAAGTACTGAGATGTGGTCAACCTGGCATGTTATGAAGAACCAATAAAGAATTAACTCAAGAAAAACAGGTTCTGTGGAAGAGATGAGCTGCAAATACCTACTAGGAGAGAGGACTAAAACCAGCCTAAATTCTTATCAGAGAAAGCATTTTGAAGGCACTGTAATCTAGCAGTACTATCATTTTCAACTGTATTGTATATTCTCTTCCCCACATTTCCAATGTTCCTATACCAGTTTCTATACTTTTTCTATACCAGGTTCTCTTTATACATAGGTATAAATGTATACATAGGTATTTCGAGAAATGAAATAGGTATATATAGGTATAGGTATACATAGGTATTTCAAGAAATGAAAACTACCAGGTCCTTCTGAGAGTTTCAATTCCCCCTTCTTCCTCCCACCCGCATCTTTGCATCTCCTGGTTTTGCTTAAGCCTCATGGCTCCAAAGAGCAGTAAAGTAACTAGTGGAAGGGAAGCAAAGTGTTTTAACAGTCTGCTACTAGAATAAGAAAATTTAACATGGAAAGGAGAGGTGGGATGAATCAGGTGTATGACATTTTTTAACTCACAAAAAAATTAACTTTTAAAAACTTTTTTGTTAATAACAGCAGACTCCCCAGCGAACAAACAGTATAAACTATCTGGACTTGCTCTTATCCAGGCTTCTTATAATTCTATAGACTGTAGTTTTCTTTAGACTTCATTGTACTGCGGTAAAGTTTACTTTGGAGCATAAAAGAAACTCAAACTAATCATTTGCATGAGGAAAAAAATAACCAAGACATTTTCTACAAGTGTTCATCATTATATTGACAATGTGCCAACCTATTTGAACATCTACTACGTTTACTAGTAAACGATTTGAGGAGGATAAGTTATTATAAGCAATAGAAGGATTTTCATGACAAGCAAGAGCAAGCAGTTTGCTTAAATGAACACATTTAAAATCTGATTTGAAAGCTGCACGGAACCTGAGCGCGTTGGTTGGAGGAAAGGAGGGGGCAGGCAGAAGCAGCCCTCCCTTCTCCATACCCATTTCCTAATGCATATTCTACTCTCAGGCAGCATCTGATAATTATATCGGATTTCACAAGATCACTTCTCTTCCTGAACAGTTGTGTTGCTTATAAAACTAGGAATTAAAGTATCATTATAAAATACATAAATAAGCAGACCCCCTGCTCTTCCGCACGTAGGTTATTCTTGGTAGCATCAGTGCTACTGAAATGCCTTATCTTGACGTGTTCTTTTTCACGTAAGAAAACCAAACCATGAAGAAGCAACAGAGACTTTCTAAACCTCTATTTGAAAATCTTGTCACTCGCTCCAGAAGAGGCTAAAACAAACAGACTATCAGGAATCCCAGAGAATACAGTAGAGGTTAAAAAAAAAAATCAGTTATGTCTATAGCATCTGCTACAGTAGTTATGCACAAGCAAATATTATACACCCCTCCTGCAACAGAACAGGTCTTATCTTGACAACTCAGTGGATGAAGTCCTGGATCATTAAAGCAGATTGGAAAATACATCAGTTTAATGCATCAGGCGCAAGGGTGTTATCATTCTGAGTGTTCCGATAATCCTAGTGATCAAGCGGTTGGCCCAACAAATCCAACTGGAACACAGGAAATTCTGTCTCAACGTGAGGAGGAACTCCTTTCCTTTGAGGGTGGCAGAGCACTGGAACAGGCTGCCAGGAGACGTGGTGGAGTCACCATCTCAGGAGACATTACAAACCCACCTGGATGCCATCCTGTGCAACCTGCTGTAGGTGGACCTGCTCTGGCAGGGGGGTTGGACCAGATGGTGTATGAAGGTCCCCTCCAACCCCCACCATTCTGTGATTCTGTAGTAATGGTGTATTCATTAAAGGATTTTTAAAAACGCCTCTGTTTTTTCTTATTTTTCCCAGATAAATGAAAAAAAGCATATTCAAGAGAAATTGCTATGTTATGACTAGTAATGAAGTAATTATTACAAAATACATACTCATCCCAAATGTATTCTAGCATATGATTACAGCCTATTTGATAATTCAATTCCAGATGCAGTCGATATTTGAAAATTACACACACTCTTGCACGGAAAAGGCAGCAACTGTATTTTATACGGGTAGCTGGTGCAATCATAGTAATTTCTCTTCCAAGTTATGTGTGCAAGTTGATTTTATGTGCAGCTCTCAGCGTTAGACCTGTTAGACCCCCCCCCTTCACCCCTGCAGCACATGAAGGTCAGCTGCTTTTAACGCCGGAAATTTAGTGAAACAGCTTGGTTTGTTATTGCATTGGAACTGGGTTTAGTCAGGGCGGCTCGCAGCTAAATGGCAGGCAGAACAAGCAAATTCAATTAAAATAGCTCTGAGGCAAAGAGGAGACGAGTGTATTAGGAAAATATAAATGGGAATTTAAATGGGTGCTGCAAGAGTACAAGCAGGCCATAACACAACCTCGTCTTTCCCTCTTTCATACCCATGTTTTTCTCTTTAGCGCTGAAGAGTATTTTAAAATAGGCTGCTCCACTTCACACTACATCTTATCTTGGCATACAGCGAGCAGCCAGAATAGCCAGAGTTTTCACCAGTCCTGCCACACCAACCCTTCCCTTATAGGGGAGAACTTGCAAAACACATGGTCTGGAGTATTTCTTGTTCCCAAACTTGATTTTTGTGCCCTGCTGCAGAGAGAAGGCGCACAGAACATCCTGTCCACACGGCAGCAGGGGCGGGCGGGCAGGCAGGGAGGTGGGCTGGGAGCAGGCAAGGAAGGAGCTGCCACCAGCCCCTAAGCCAAGGAGAGAGGAAAGCAGAGCACAGCCCCTACGGCTCCAGGGCTGCTCCCCCAGGAGCTTCAGAAATGAGTCTGCAAGTTATTCAGGTCAGCAAGAACACCCCCAATATTCACAGATTCACACGAATGGCCACATAAGCCTTTCTTTTTATGTTTGAAATCACTGCAAGATGCTGTTCCACATGTCATCAAGGACAACGTAGCATTTTCTTGGGCTCGCTCACTCAGGATCAGAGCAGTTCGGGACCTCTTCTCCAGAGCTTGTTTTATTCTAAAAAGTCCTAGAGAAGAACGTCACCCATGCCTCCCCAAGAGCCAGGGTCCTCTGGACTAGGGCTCATCCGTGCTGTGCTTTGCAATTAATCAATCAAATTCCTTCCCTTCATCATTGCTTGTGGCACCATGTTTATCTCCCAACTGCAGAACACTATCTAGATAAGGACGAGTCAAAGCCATTTTAGTCCCACCAGATACCAGACAGTCCTACACCACACAGAAGAGAAGGAGGAATAAAGTTAACATTTTCATTATATTCAACTACTTCTGTGTCCCTTAATAAAAGGGGTTTTAAACTCAACTGTAGATGTGTTTTCACAATATTTACAACTCTTTTGAAAACAGCCTTAAGAAAAAATTGGCCTTCAATGGGTCTCTGTTACCATAATAGCTGTAATGTGCAGCTACGTCCTTCTGCGCCCGCACAGGATCAGATACCAGGACCCATCCAAACTACTGATTCAGTTCTGTTTCTGTGACTCTTCCACGAGTTTGAAAAGAAAAAAAAAGGTCATCAAAGCAATATTCAAGTAACACATATTACTGTAGTTCAGCCTCAAAGTATTTACTCTTCAGAGATAACTGAAAACAGGCACTGTCTGAGGACTAGCCAAACAAAGTTGTTTGGCTTGGGTTTTTTTCTTTTTTCTTTTCTTAGCATCAAAGTAATGTGGCCTCAAACACAAGTATTTTACTTTCTCAGAACATGCCTGTATTTTCCTTGTGGTTTGCATGACACTCTTAATAATCAGAGAACTAATGGACTTAAAATGAAGACAGACCTCAGATGACCCTGAATAAAAACTTTTCTGTCCGTAGTACCATCTACTATTTGGGCCACTTTTTAAAAAACAAACTAACAAACAAACAAAAAAAACCCACCAAAAAACCCATTTTTCTCCTATCTCCCTCCCATCCCCAATTTCTTTAACAGTTCTAAAGATCATTTTCAGATGTCGGTATGAAAATGAGAAAGCTTTTTCTATTGATACACGACTAACACTATTAATTATTTTCCTGCAGCATCTCAGAACTCCAGGCAGTGACAAGAGCTAAAGCTCCCTATACCCTGTACACCATCATCAACAGATAACCCTTGCTTTAGACAGCCAGGATTAAGATTAGCAACAGGGCTAAAGTGAAATTTTGAAGCTAAATCCACTTTTCACAGTGAATCCAAGCAACTTCACATTTCTTACACATAATTTTGTTTATGTTGTGTCTAGAGCAAGTGTAACTTGGCAGGAGCGCAATATTCTGCAGACAGATATGGCAGCAGGAGAAAAGATAGCAACTCTAAAAATAAAGGCTCTAACAGTATCATAAGCAGGAGCCAAAATGCAGAAGAAATAAGTATTTGCTGTCAGTGAGGTGAAAGGGATGGTGGAAGCCCACACAGCAGAAAGGCCCATGGGGCCTCTGAAAGACAATTTTTTCTTTTCTTTGAGTGAACTGGACAGGATAAAACTGGCCCTCTCCTTTTACATTGATGATGCTGAGGATATAAAGACTGACAAGCTTCAGAGGAACACGTCACTAGGGCCAACTTTTACAACAGAAAATCGACAAAACTGAAATAGGAATACAATTCTATAGGTAAAATTACCCACCGGAATACATTAACATTAATATGACAGAAGTCAGTACTTAAGAAATGCCAGAATTAAGTTGCCTTCTACTGATGCACTATTTCCAACCCTGCTTCCTTTCATTTTGTGGCCAGGAAGGAACTGCTGCCTTACCCAGTGTAAAGGCTGAAGAGTATTTAAGGAATTGAGCTATGAAGACAGAATTATCAATTTCCTCGCATGCCTTCCTGTGGTGCTTAACACTGATAAATGAGAACTGCAAGAATAGCCATCAATACCGATAATCACCATCTTTCCAGCCACCGTTTTACACAGGAGACTGAGCCAGATGCATTAAAGTCAGAAACATCCACTGATTTGGGATGCCCAGCTTGCGCCACCCAGGGAAAAGTGTTCACGCCACTTGGTACCTTCTAGCGCAATCCCAATACTTTCCAGCTACAGCTCACCATTTTTGCACCATGATTCTCAAATCCCAGCTCAAACCTCAGAAAAGGGAATATTCAGATAAAGGGACGTAGCATCACCAGGGAGCTCTGGGGCAATGGATAGGACTGAATGATCAATTGAGCCCAGTCTGCTATTTTATTGCCTGCTTTGCCTTGTCCCATTTTTTACATCCCTTCTGCAAAAAGTAAATGGGAGGCTGGCTAGCTTTGAAGCACACCGCTGAACGAGTCCTACCCAGGACAAGGCGAGGATACCATCCTCCCATCCCTTTCTTTGACTTCTTTCTGTTCTGCTCTCTTCTTTTCCCCCACGTTTTGATCCTTGTCACACTCTCCACTCTGAGGCTTTCCTGCCATCCAGATCTAGTCTTACCAACGTGTTCAAATCCTCATCAAATGAGAAGTTTTCATGCAGTATTTTGCTTGCCAAAAAGCCGCGCCCCCTGCCAGGCTAATAGGCTTTGCCTGAAAGCACGAGGATAACAGAATTTTTGAGAAAGGACCGTCAAAATATTTGAATACAGGTAAAACAATATGTTATCCTTTTACTCCTGAAAACAATATTAAGATAACTTTGGCGTGGGAAAAAACCAAATCCCTTCTCTTCCACTCCAGGTGAGGCACACGCTCCTCTTGGATAAACAGGCTAGTGTTTCAAATGTGGAATAATTATGGGTGGAAAAACACCTTCCCTAAGACTAGCAGTCACTCCTGCTAAAAATCAAACTTTATAAAGCATAGGATTTTACAGGAGTCATTGAATAATTCAGACTTGGAAGGGGCTTCTGAAAGTCATCAAGTTGTATTTCCTTGCTGAAAGCAGGCTTAACTTCAAAGCTAGATTTAAGCATTTGTTCTGTCCAGTTTTAAGTACCTTCAAGTATGAAAAGTCTGTATATTCTCTGGGCAACCTGCATTGACATTTGATCATCCTTACTGTGAAATTTGTTTCTTTACACCTAGCAGGAATTCCCCTTGCTGCCATGCAGTTTCAAGATGAGTCTGATCCATCTCATCTGTAAACCATTCACAAGATTCCCCCATTGAAGCCACACTTCTTCCTCTCTTGGTCCACCATTCTATCCTTCAAGCCTCCTTGCTATCTTGATCACCCTCATTCTAAGACTGAAAGTCTTTCTTCCATGGGAGCAGGACCAAAAACTGGTCATAGGACTCCAGATGCAGCGCGTCCATTCCCGAGTAGAGGGGACTCCTCTTGACATGCCATCTATGCTCTCTTTAATCAACTCCACCTGTGACTGGCTTTCACTGCTGACTTATGTTCCACCAAAAGGATTTGCAGGTCCTTTCCTGCAGAGCCATCGCCCAGCCTGTGCGGTTGCTTAGGCTTATTCCCTCCTTCTTTGATGAGCTTCAGGGGGCTCCCTCCTAGAGCACTAATGTAGCTTTTCGTGGTTCCTCCTTACTAACTCCTCAAAAATTCAATCCTTCTCATGGCACTGTAACAGTGAATGGGAGTCACCTACGCTTAACAGGAGAAAAAAAAAAGGTCTTCAGAGCATCGAGTCACCTGGCAGGTCCACCCATCCTAGACCTGAATCCTGGCACATCTCTTAACAGCTCATGTCCAAGCCTAGGGTTGAGCCGTCTGCTGCTCAGTCAGGGAGCTGATAAGTAGCCCAAGTAATGTGGTGCAAATTCAGCTCCCAAAGCCTTTTATTAGAAAAGGTCCCCAAACCACTTTCCTGCAGAAGGATTAGGACACGTTTCTTCCAGCATTGCTTCTGGGAGCATTAATGACCCTCATGTGAAGGCATGCAAAAATCAACGCACAGTAGGAAGTACTAAACCAGACGTGGAATGATTGATCCTTTGGGGAATGAGGTACAGGATGTAGAATTGATAGGTTTCTTTTTTCCCCTCCCATGAAAAGAACATGAAGCTGATGGATGATTTTTTGAAGGAACATCTTGTTAAAAATGTTGGCAACGTCGCCAACATTTCGGGTCTACTTAATCAATTAAAATGGCTGTCTCCAAAAGAACCAAATTAATATCAGACATGAAAGATGAAGAAAAAGCAGGAAGCTGGAGAAAGGAACACATTAGCTGACTCACCCCTTTCAGATTCCTATTTAATGACAATTTGCCCACAATAGAGGGAGAATTGTTTCTCAAGTAAAAAGTTCATGGAAGGTAAATCACTTCATCCATCACCACTGAAGTGAAGTATTGATGCTAGGATGCTAATTGTCATCTAAGTTCCTGCAATATTCAATTGAACCAGTAAGTGACGTGGCTGGTTTCTCCCTCAGAAAGGTCAGTGTATGGCCCCACATAAAAATAGTTGCTGGTGATCTCAGCTGGGATGTAATCACCTGCCCATGCCAAGGGCATTGCAGTTTTGCAGTGCCCTCAGACAAAAATAGTTTAACCGTGTCCGTGTCCCTGCATATCTGCTGTGGCCAGCTTTGCTTCCTGCTCATCCTCTGTCCCTTCCCAAAGCACTAAAGCTCCATGTGCTACTTGTCCTAGGGTTTTTTTTTGGTGGGATCGCATGTGATCGCTGCTAGAGTGATGTGAGGATGGCTGCCCAGCCTCCCAGAACGCACCAGTAACAGCACATGCACCTCATCATCTACACTCGACACATGTTTCTACTGTACAAAAAAAATAAAAATTGCTGTTTGCTACCAATTCAGCTGCAGTTGTGGTTACTGGATTGCATGTCAGGGTCAAAAACTAGTTGCGAAAAACACAGATCTTGTGCTCTCCGTATGGAGCCAGACTCTCATCTGGCCCAAGCTGGCAGGGCTCCACATTGACAGTCTGGCTCCCAGTGCAAATGGGCTACAAACACGGTCTTTGCTTCATCTGCGAGGCTTGGGATATCTTAAATTTGACAGCCACTGACTGAAACTTTACTCTGGGGTTTAGAAGCAAATTATTGAACCGACTTGTTAAATTATGTTTCATTAGCACCAGGAACATTACAATCCCACCCTTTGTTATTTGAGCCTTCAATTTGATTTTGTCAAGACTCTTTCATCGTTCAATTTTCTAAAACAAATGATTCTGAAAGGTTGTGCAAAGGGCATAAAATGCCGTAATAGAGTAATGACTTTCTGAGCAACCAGTTACGGGTGGGGTGGAGTAATTTATTTTTTTTAAAATGACAAAATCAAAGTTTTCTAAGGCTTCTCAGATCAACAGTTCTCAATGACTTTATATTCAACCAGCATATTCTCAACTCAAAAGGTGTAAACTCTGAGGAACACCACAGTGCAAGAGCTTTGCCCACCTATTTTTGAGGTGCTGGGGTGAGGTGCGATTTCATATGCACAGCAGCGGAAGAATTGCCAGCTGCCAGCAGAAAAGGAAAAGAACTGGAAAACACAGTGTGAATTACTTTTGTAATTCATCAGCTAGGTATTAAGGAAAAAAAAAAAGAAAGGAAGAATGGCTGATTCAAAGCCTGTAAGGAATCACTAGCTTTAAATCTACATCTGCAGAGAATGAAATCACATCTGGAGCATATAGAACCTTTTTCCACAGAAGCAAATTAAATCCACTCAAGCAGCATGAAATGAAAGACATGTAAGATAAACAGATTCTTGTAAAAGATTTTGAAAATAACATCTTTAGGCAACATAAAGACCATGGACCCACAAAACATTTAAAATGTTTAACACCCTACTTACTTCCCAAAGTTATTCTGCATATTCTCATATACAAATATTTTATGTTTTCAGCTGCACTTCAGAGCAGCCCCATGATAGCTTTTCGCTGTAGGTACTCAGACTGGCTGAGGAACTTCAAGACTAGAGGACGACAGTGTGCTCTGAGTGCAGCCCCAGCTTGGGAGGTTGCCAGGAACAAGAAGAAATGCAGCTGCCTAATTATTACGTGGAATTTCAGATCACACCAGTTACCACCACAGATAAAAAAGATTTGCGTTAGCTGTTGGGTAGTTTCTAAGAATAATTCACGATTTAACCTCTGAAAGCACCATGCTTAGGGAGCATCTTCCCAAGAGCTCTTTTACCCCACCATCATACATGACACCAGAGAAGGTACTGAAGCTCCAGCCCCATGAGAGCTGCTTAGAGGAGGTGCTACACAGAATGCCTTTGGTGTCTCAAGTCCTTCCACCTTCAGACTGCTACCACCATGCTTGGGTGCCACCTGAGCATGCTGCTGAGGACACGAGGGCTGCACTGGGATGCTGATGCACCCTGGTTACGAAGCTCATACAGAACATGGGACAAGGTTTTCTATTCGGCTACTTGCAAAGCAAACGAATGATATTTGTGTTGAGGTGAAGCACACACTAAAAAAAACTCACAAGGGCTTATTTGCTAATCTGCACGACTTTCAGTTGTTGAGCAGGACCTTATTTTGCTGAGCGTTGTACCAGTTTCAAGCAACTGGACTACAATGCACAATCCTTTTTCTTTGATTATTATTATTTTGTTCTACCTGAACACCTCCTTTTACTGCTGATCGTGATGGAGGAGTAAATGCAGATTAGCAAATAAGGGGCGGGTGGGGTGGGGGAGGAATTAAGGAAGCACATTTAACCTTTTTGCCAAAGGAACATCAGTGCCAGGCAGCACAAGCCAGTCACCAGAGCTGCCACCAGTGGTAGAGGTTTGGAGGATCTGCACAAAAACCTCAGGAATGTGAAAGCCTTGCCTGTAGCCAGCTGCCTGTCAAAGGGTGATTGATTACTTACTCAACCAAATTGTAAAAAGAACCATTTTTGAGGTGATTGGTTTTATCTCAAATCCCGGTTATGGTTCTAAACACCCATCCTTAACATCAGCCTGGTACTGCTCTAAGAGACTTCACTGGGATTTGTGTTTACATTAGGCAAAAAAAAAAAAAAAAAATCAGTTATGCCTGTGTAAAGAGAGCTGCTTTTGCTAGGACACGTGCTAAATCCAAGACTAAACTCGAGCCTCTTGCGACACTGACTGACAAAACAGACTTTCGCACAACACAAAGTAGGAAGGAGAAGGAGAGAAAAGCCTTCCCATGGGCAACCCATGGAACTGACCTACGGATACTTTTGCTCCACTTGTATGTAATGACATATCCCTATATACACAGCCAGAGCACAGTGGTGGTGCAGATGACATTTTTTATTAGTCCTTAATGTTTATTTTACTACCCATCCATGCAAAGATCGTCTCCCAGACCATATCTCATCAAATGCATAATGAGCCAAATTATTCTCTACCACTGTAAATCAGTGAAGGTCCATTGATCTCATTACAGAAGAGCAATTTACACTTCCAAAGAGGGTGGGTGACTATTTCTAAATGAGGAAATAGAGCAAAACCCCTAACGCTAGGGAGCCTAATTCATCAGCAAAATGCAAACGGACCACTGCCTTTTTTTTTTTCCCCAACCGAACAGCTGTATTTATACCAAATATTCACAGTAAAGAGTCAAACAGTTTTTTTAAACTTACTGAGCTTTGGAGACTTTGCCGACTCTCTGCAGTGTTTGCAGAGTTGAATAAAGGCAGCCGCCTTCCCCAGCAAAGCCACCAGCAGCGCCTGGGTCTGTATTGGCATTTCTAAAGCATTCCTCCCTCCATCCCTTAGCGATGATGGCCGAGGCCACTGACTACTCACCCTCTCCTCAGCAGCTACCATAGGTGACATCCGCCAACGCAGTGCAGAAACATAAGCGACACCTCTGCTAACATCATTGTCAAATCATCGGGTGGACTCTGTGCATGTGTCTTTTAAATCTGGGGCAGGGAGGAGGATTCAGGAGGGAATAAGAGACTCTAATCTCTCTGCCATGCGTTGCCTTATATAAACTTCTAATAAAAAAAACAGGGTGGAAAGGAAGGAACAGTTTAAAAACTAAATATCAGTGGATCTTAGTCTACGAACTAATGATTTGCTTACATTTCCTCATGGTACATCATAATATATGTTTTTCTACAATATAGGCTTGGTAGGAAAATTCATTTCAATGTGGAATTACAGAAACTGCTTGTAAGTGAACAAATGGACAACCCAGAAAATGACTTTTTTTGCATAGTGTATTAATCACTTTCAAGCATATGAATCTAAAGGCATCTTTTGTTAACTAATATAATAAAGAACTATTCCTATTGCGTTTGAGTTATTTTGTATACACAGATGCAGTCTTAGCACAGAAAATTCTAAACCAGCTCAGTAGAATTCTAGTTAATTCTAGTACACAGCACGAAGTTAAAGCAAAAAAAAAAAAATTATACAAAATAGCTTCAATAGACAAAATGCAGCTCATTTAGCAGAAGTAACTTCTCACATACAGTATTTTCAAAAATTGCTTGTACAGCTGCTTTTTCTGAGCTGACTCCCATATTCAGCTCAGAAAGGGCTGAGGAGATACTGAATGCTGATAATTAGCTAGCAGGAATCCCTCCCAGTGGTCCTCCCAGATGGTTGTTATTAAGAGATATGAGATGGCTCTGCTCAGCAAGAGGCCACAGACATCGCCCAGGATCCTATGGATCTCTGGGGACAGGATCCTGGGAAAAATCAACAGCAAACTGGGATTGTTCTCTTAAATGTCTTGTGCTGCTATAGCATCCTGCCATTGACTACTGCTGCTCTGACCACCTGAACTCTTCTCTTCTGGGAGACCCACGAGAAGAGACGGGATATCCCTCAGCTCAGTACAACCTACCCCAACGGGAGAGGAATGTCCTCCTCAAATCTCTAGCTAATAATAATAAATAATAATCACCATCATAATAATAAATCACTGGACTCAAAGCGCACCATCCCAGATGGGGAAAGCATATGGAAGAAGCCACAACAACTGTGCAGAGAAGATCTCTTTCTCTGCCCTGGGTCCAAGAGCCTAACCCCCTGCTGTTGGAAGTAAGGAGGTTTGGATTTGATTAATAACTGCAAAATGCTATTCTCCCCTATGCAAGAGCCTGTTAATGTTTTACTAATTTCGGTATCAGGAGGAGGTATGTCACTGCATGAAGGCGCAGTGGTTGCATCCCTCCCAAACGCTACTTCAAGGCAGGGCTTCCCGGGACACAGCAGGGCAGGCAAGAGAAGCCCAAGGATGCCCAGCAAGCCTGTAACCAGCAGCCGCTGCTTTTCTCTGGGTGTCACCACAAAAAGGAACATAAAAAGCTCACAAGGGCTGTTCCTCGAATTCGAGGTACTAGTCTGGAAACTTGACAGCTATTAAAAGTCCTTTTCCAGCTTTGTACAGGAGCCAGGGAAGAGGAAGACCTAGAGAAAGGCAGCAGCCAGAATTTTATTGTTTAATAGAGAAAAAGAAGAACAAAACCTAGAAGGGAAGAGGGCTACCCAGTATTTTATCAGCTGTCATTCCAAAGAAATCTCCAAGTGAAAATGAAGGCAGAGCAGCGAGAGGGAGGGAAGAAGCCGGACCATGAACCTGAGACAGCGATGGCAGGAAGAAGCGTTGAGGAAGGAACCACTTACACTGGACTAGCAGAGCTCTAAGCTGAAAACACAATACTATCGGAGATGGACAAAATTAATTTATCCTGAAAAGTCAAAATGGTGGTGCACTTTCTGCCAGACACATTCTGTAGCGTGGTAGTGTTGTTCCTCTCCATGACAAAATAAAACCTGGCTATCGCTGTGCTGCCATTTAACTGTGCTTAGAAAGAGCATCTCCAGAAGCCAAATGACACAGAAGAAAACAGCAGCCCTTCATGGGTAAGTGGAAGGGCAGGAGGTTTTCATCAGCAGTCGTGATGTATTTCTTCACTACATGAGTAGATCTTTATGTTGCTGGCCAAAGTGTAATTCTTACTGCAAAGCATAGTACCCCTACCACGGATGAAAAATGCATTTATCTAACAAGGGACATGTGCAAAAGGAAAATAATAGTTAAGCCACTGTACTTCAGTGCATTCCTGTTCAAGAGTTCAGAGAAATTTGATATAATAAAAAAAATATTTACAGAATAAATGTGACAAGCCAGAAACCTAAGGATTCTCTTGTGCCCAGACATAAGAACAAATCTAACTGCATTAAAATGAAATAATTGAAGTCTCTTCCAGTAAATACGAACATTTGGAAACTACAAATTAGTAGCTAAAATGTTAACCTTATTGCAATGATTTCCTTTCTCCCCGCGAGACATCATCTACATATCTAATGTTGGCATCAGGCATTCATTAAGGGCAAGGAACATTTTGTAGAGGTTGAACAGCAAACGCTGTCTTCAGTGACCGCTCTAGATAGGAACAGCAAGCCAGACAGCTCCACTTCTAGGTTACTGTAAAGTAAGTTCTCAACCCATAACCATAAGAAGTCCCAAGGCTTTCAAGGGGAAGTTTCTCAGACCCTGTTTTAAAACTTTAAATCAGTTCAAAAGGGCCATTCTAGTAAGGTATCCAAAGAGAAACAAGCTTTCTAGCACTGCTTCTGGGGTCCTGGGCCTTGTGTTTCTCTGTAGCGTTTCTCAGAGCATCCCAAACTCCTTTTCGATCTCAATCAGGAGCTTGCCATGGGTCCACAGCCCTCTGCTTCAGCTTCAGGAGAGCCACAAAAATCAGAGTAGGAGGAAGACGAAAAGAGCCGGTAAACGCGAACGTAGCATTTAAATTGGAAAAAGAATGATCCCAGGGAAGAACGGGAAGTGTGGGAAGCCACCCAGCCACTTGTGTGTCTGCGCAAAGAGAGCCACCAGCCTCGTCAGCCTCGCACCCCAGGCAGGTGCCCGGGGCGAGCGGGCGACCCGACGGGGCGAAGCCGGCAGCGAGATGGGATCTGAAGGTGGACGAGGCGACAGGCAGAATCCCTGCGAGAGGCACCCGGGCTCCTGGCGGCACGGCAAGGGGGGCACGGCAGGCACGGGATGCAGCGGTGAGGCGCCAGGCAGGACGGCAAGCGGGCATGGAGAGGGGTTCACCATTTGGAGAAGGAAGCGGGGGAGAGCTGAAGGATGCATCCGTATGCGGCGGGGTGGGAAAAGGGCATCCAAGGTGCTGCAACAAGTAACACGGCAAGGAGAGGGGAGGCAAAACCACAGTGGGTGGGAGTTTGAGGGAGGAATGCCCTGCTGGGGAGTTACGGATACGCTCCAGCGGAGAGACTGCATTTGTCAACGAAGGGGCTCCCGGTTTCTGCCTCATTTCCTTTTTGCAGCAGTACAATAGGTGGTTCGAGGATTTTTCTTTCCTTTTTTTTTTTTGTGTTTGTTTGTTTTTTTGCATCAAGCACTAGGAATTTATTAGAAGCAGTATTTTTGGGACATAATCTAACAAACAATTATAAATCTGCTTAGCTTCAAGCACGTAAGGGAGCCTTTTGACATTAACAAGACTACTTGCATACCCTCCCTTAAGAAGATGCAGAGTATGTGCATGAACATTGTCCAGTTTAACCTTTAGAAGAGTGACCTCTGCATCTTCTGCTTTACCCCCAGTCTGTGACCCTTCTTGATGGGCACGTGCTTCATCATCCACCTTCTTGCCAGCAGACTTCAGGCAAAAGGGTTCCCCCCCCCCCTTTTTTCCCCCCTCTCAACTAGAAACCGTGCAGCAAGCTGTTTCAATAATATACAGAGTAGTACCACTATAACATCAGCCACACTATATTTTAAACATAAAGTCATCAAATTCCTACTACAACGTGTGTAAAAAGTTATTGATCAGGCTGATCTGAGATGTACCTTGTAAAATCTCTGACTGCACTACATTTCCTTTGTAAAATAATAAAAAGATTATTTTCTCTCAACAATAAAATGGCAGATATTATGACTTACTACAGGGCAGTAAGAAATGAAGCAATTCCCCCCAAACACAAAGTCTTTTTTTAGAACATCACCAGATATTTTAGTTTTCCTATTTTTCCCTTCTTCCAGAAAATGAAATATCAGTGTATTTCAGAATTTATACCTAAGTCCCCATTTCCAAAAATCCTAGAAGTGGTGGTTTCTTTCCTATTAAAAAATAAACAACACATTCAAATACAGCAGTTGAAATAAATCAGATCAGGAGGCAAGGCAGCTCCACTCTTGCACAGTGCTAGTATTGAACTGCTCCAGGAAGCTCTAGAAATACACTTTGATGACAATAACATCTCAAATATCTTACTCAGAGGCATCATCATTTATCAATACTGAGTTTTTCCTGCTCTGATTGAGCTAGTTTGGTGTAATGACAAAATTGATCTTTAAATATTCAAAACTCTGTGATTATTGCACTTTTCTGAGAAGCTTTTTTTTAAAAAAAATTTTCCTAGTACTGATAACATTTACATTTTCCTTTGGAAGAAAGATTTGTCTTCATCGCCTTCATTTGCTTTATTTTATCTCTTTCAACGTTGAGCACAGCAAGGAAGAAGTATTTGCATGTTAATGCAAATCAAAGCATGAAAGCAATCAAATCAAACAAAAAGTAAAATCATCTCTGGAAATAATGAAATTCTCCTTCCCCTCTTACAACATTAATTCAGCACTTTCTTTTCCCCACCACTGACCAGCTGCTAATTCTTCCCTCAATCAGAATTATCAAGAAAAACAAATCTTCAGGAATTCAACATTGTATTGTGCACTCTAAAAAAAAAAGTTATAAAACTTTCTTTGATATGTGAGTACATGTACACTTTAATTGGCAAATTAAGATCATATCCCAGTTTTTCAAAAACTTTCAGGTAGGTGTTGCCCCTTTATAACTTCAGAGCAAAGCAGACATTTAAGAGGAAGGAAAAAACCAACCCAACATTACAAATACTATTGCATACTCCAGTCCAATCTTTTTAATATTAAAATATTGCTATTTACACAGCAATCAGATCCCAAATAAGCCTGACTAACCTCATACCTACTTTTGTAAGGAGAATAGCTGCAAACATGCTCAGGCTGTAAGCACGAGGGACACTAACTGCAAGGGCAGGGGCAGTCTGGCAAAACAAGCTAATAAAGCCCAGATTACGCGTTAACCTGCAAAGGGCACTGTAGGCAGAGCAGTATTTTTTGGCCATTGCATTATAAAATATTGTGTCAGGAGGCATTCTTCTCAGGTTTCGTTAACAAAAATGAACCTCAAGTGATTTTAACGGTGGTTATTTGGCTTTAATAATGCTATTTAAGATCAGATATTAAGCTGTACAACTTGTGTCTTCAGACTGGGCAATTTCATTACTTTCCCCTTTAAAAAGTGGCTTTAATAACAAAGCTTTTAAATTGTTTTCCCCATAATAAATAAATGAGGCTAAAAGGCGCTCGTCAGCACTGAGAAGCTGGATCCAGTCCCACAGTGGACATTAAGGATACAGATTAGATCAAGCCAACAAAACACTTAAAGCAAAGGTTTTCCCTATTAGCTGTTGCAATTTTTAAATTGAGATCCAGTAATATGATTTTAATGCCAGGTGAATGAGGTCAGACAAAGAAGAAATTATGTCAGCAACAGCAGGCAAATTCTTACCAATTTAATGTCGACAAATTAGAGCAAACTTTCCTTCAGAAACCATTAATGTCCCTATAAGCACAGAAGAAATCAAAAGCAAATCACAACATCGAACTTGCGAGAAGAGCTAAAATACAATGATGTTTGTTATTTTTTCTTATGGGCACATTATGAAGGAAGGAGAACCATCTCTTCCTGGAGTAAAAAGACAGTTTAATGATAAAAGCAACAGTTTAGGCCATGAAAGCAAGCCTCCCCATTTCCGGACGGTCAAGTTGCCTTCCTGATTTCCCTCGCCCTAGTTTAAATGGATGTCCTTTTAGCAGCAAGTTTCCAGTTCATAAATTTCCCATGTCACATGCTACCACGGCACAGACCCAACAGGCCATGCTCAAGGATGCCTAACTACCAAAGACATCAGTCCCTGGCAGTGGGAGAAAAGAGTTCAAGTTAGGTAACCAAAACCGATGCCAAAGGGCCGGACAGGTCTAGCTCCCAAACCAGCTGGCTCATGTTTGTGTAGGGAAAAAGAGAAGGAAGTGCAAGAGAGGTGAACGTACAGCCACGGCGATATGGGTGCTGTGTCCACCACGCAGAGGAACGTTAACAGTCAGGAGAATGCCAAACCATGATCTGCCCTCCACAAGCAAGAAATACATATCTAAATTAACGATCCTGTCATCGTAACACCCTTAAATCTAGTTACTTGATGTATTAGTGTATTCTTTCTCTCAAAATACACTGCCTAGCCCTTCAATCAGCCGATGCCAACTGCCTATCCCTATTATTTATGTCCACAATGCACTGCATATCTGCTACCTCCACCATAAATAAAAACCCGTAGATGGCTAATGAATTATTTCATACTTTTACTTGGAGATACTGAGTCCAAAATAGACAAGTCTTTTTAGTATTCTACCTCTCCGCCCCTCCCCCCCAACCCTTATTTATAGCTTTCTTTTTCTTTCAGGTTAAATAGGCCAGGATTAATTACATCTTCTTCATGACCTGCACTACTTGAGACCATGAATTATTTCTGCTCTTTTCCACTCCTTATCTCTATTTTAGCACTTTCCTTGCACAGGGCAACAGAAGCGATCAGAATGCTCCAGTCCCGGTTTTCATGTGCCAGAACCACCTTTCCAACCTCACATTCTCAAGACTTTGCTTTCCCTTTTAATTGCTGCCATAAACTCTACAACAGCTCCCCCAAGTACAGCAAAGCATCTCTCCTCTATATTGTCCTCAGCTTTGCCATTCTGCGGTGCAGAGGGACTACTCAGCATTTGCTTTGTCACTTTAGGCTTTCTTATGCTCAGAGGCACAGGCACTTGGTGGTCACAGCAGCACCCACTGTTTAAAAGCTTTCCCTTGTTCTGACGGTTCAGCATCATGACCAAATCCAGCCTTTCTAAAGTTTCTTCCTCCTCCATCGAGCTTTGTAGAATTATTTTGGTTGGAAGATACCTTTAAGATCATGAAGTCCAACCATCAACCTAACACTGTCAAGTTACACTAAACCACGTCCTTCAGCACCACATCCACCCGTCTTTTAAATACCTCTGGGGATGGAGATTCCAATACTGCCCTGGGCAGCCTGTTCCAATGCTTGACAACCCTTTCCGTGATGAAGTTTTTCCTAATATCCAATCTAAACCTCCCCTGGCGCAACTTGAGGCCATTTCTTCTTGTCTGATTGCCCATTACCTGGGAGAAGAGAGCAGCCCCCACCTGGCTACAACCTCCTTTCAGGCAGTTGTAGAGAGCAATAATGTCTCCCCTCAATCTCCTTTTCTCCAGGCTGAACAACCCCAGTTCCCTCAGCCGCTCCTCATAAGACTTGTTTTCTAGACCCCTCACCAGCTTCGTTGCCCTTCTCTGAGCACAAGTACAGGGGGATGGTCACTTCCCTAGTCCTGCTGGCCACACTATTCCTGATACAGTGCAGGATGCTGTTTGCCTTCTTGGCCACCTGGGCACGCTGCTGGCTCATATTCAGCCAGCTGTCGACCAACACCCCCAGGTCCTCTTCCATCGGGCAGCTTTCACACGTGATCTCAGACCTGACCAGGAGACACTGGTGCAGCTCCACCATGGGGCCACACTGGAGGATGACTCTTTGGAGACCATCCCTCCCTCCCCTGCCAGCACAAAACCAAACCATCTCCCTTGGCCATGAGACACCACCACCATGATCACCAGCAGTGTTGGACATGGCAAGAATGGGTTCAAAGCCTGCCTCTCGCAGATTCAGAACAAGAATGTGAGCACAATGTCCCAACCCGTTATCTGGTGGGTGACAACAGAAACCCCCGGAAGGTCTTTGTGGTCAATTTTAGCCTCAGCTAGAAGTATGGTGCTGGTTACCATGCACACCGGTTTCTGCGTGGTACAGTGCTTGAATTGACAATGCTGTATTATTAGGCACGGCAAAAAGAAAAAATACTGCCTTGTCTTTTCCATCTATAGTTTTACAAATGGGTTTTAAAGGCATAGAGGCAGCTTAGATTTGGACCAAATTTAATTTTGTTTCAAGAGAGAAAAGGCTTTTTACAGAACGTAAGGGTAATGGAGACATTTCCAAGTGTTTTTTAGAAACTGCAGTGTAACCACTGCTTCTAAATCAGTAATAAATTTTTCAAAAAACCCAAAACAACACAGTATATCTAGCGATCTACTGGATGACTGTAAGACCCAGAGGCCTCAAGTGACCCAAATTTACATTTTTTTCCATAGTCCCCACTCTAGGAGAAATGCAGAAAGTAAATAACATGGAAAAATAAATGGGATTTAATAATGTGTTATTTAAAAATTCAAAAAAAATAATCAACAGATCAAGAAATAGGTTTTGCCTACAAAAGACAGTATTTAGTGTCCAGCAGGTCCGCCCCAACATGACTATCTCTGTGGGGTTGAGAGACCAAGTTCATGCCTATATAGGACTGGAAGAGCAGAGGTTTCCAGCTACATCAATGTCTCAAAAGAAAAAAAAAAAATTTACAAGAGTTATCAAGAAAGCATGCGTACATATAGATGAACCCCCCTCCAACTGCTGGCCATCTTCCTATGCCCAGCAAAACAAGCACAGCCCAAGGCTGGGAGGCTCCCAGCCTGTGCTAGGGCTCAGCAGGGCTGTCCTGTGCTTGGGGGGGTTTCCCATTTCCATGGGTGCCCCCTTCAGCCACCGCTCCTGACCCTTTACCCCACGACGCTACAGATGTGCAGGCACCCTGTCGCAACGGCTCCCCATTTCCATGAGGCCAAGGGACCCATCTCCCTGCTCCTTCCTGGCACCAGATGGTTCCCGTTAACTTCGTCCACACTCAGCTCGCAAGTGTCAACTGGAAAGCCCAGACCCCAAATATTTTACCTACGAAACAATAACAGGCTCTTTGCCAACAATACGGGACTGGATCCCTGCCACTGCTCCTCACCGCTCCAGCAACGGGTGGAAAAGAAGCCAAGAGCTGCCCTGGGAGTTGGGTGGGGGATCTCCTCCACCTCTGCAAGGGGCAGGCTGCTCTGCAGCTCTCCAGATCCCAGCCCTCAAGGTCTGCAATGGTGGGGGCAAGTCACATAATCTCACCGTGCTTTTGGGTCGCAGCAAAGGTCGGCAACATCCCTGCGGAGGCAGGGGATGGTGGCCCGGGCATGCAGCCACACTCAGCCCGGGCACGGCGCCCGCCTGCCTCTTTCCTCACCGGTCTCCCAGCGTGCCTGTAAGGTGCCAGAGAGCTCAGGCTAAAAGCTTGTTAAAGTGGCCTCAAATCTCCCTTTAACCAGAGGGGGGAAAAAAGCAATCGGACAAAAACCCAATGTAGTAATAATTAAATATAGTCCTCGGGTAGCCAAGGTTTTCCTTGCTGCAGATTTGCTGCCGTGCCCTCCCGGCTAAACATTTCCGAGTCCTCGCTTCTTCAAGTTTGGAATGTAAAAGGCAAACCTGTGTTGAGTCTTAAGTGTTTCAAATTTCTCTGTCCGATCCCATTGCAACAAAAAATTAGAAGTTGCTTGGACGAATTAACACCACCTTGAATACATGAATACATTTTTTCTTTTTCCTGCTTCTTGTTTCTGTTTCACAGCATTATTTACCGTTATTTAAAAAAAACTAAATAGCCTTTACCAGAGGATTAAATGTTACAAAACCTGAAATATTAAGCAAACAGTAAAAATAAAGCACAAAACCTCACATGCTTCTTTAGAGAAGCACTACATATCGGAAAACTATTGTGTTGACTGGATATTAATATCCACTACACACTTCAAAACTCCTTACTTCCTAAAAGAGATCCGCAATTAGCTTCCTAATTCTGATTTTACAGACTAGCACGTTGCTTTCTAAAGTGCCACATCAAACAGTGTGAAAGTATATATAGGAACAAACTACAAAAATATTCCAGGATCACCTTATTGCCATGCTGGTTTAATTTCTTTTTAGCCACGTGCCATTTAATAAAAGGATTATTTTAGCTTCATGTGCATAGCCAAGACAGACACAGTGTTTCAGGTTGCCACTTGCATACGGACTGTATTGAGAAACGTCTTGTTCTAGATAACCGTCAACGAGAGCGATGCCTATCGCAATTCCTCCTCTACGTCCTTTATCCACACTGCAAGGGCATTCAAGAAAAGGAACCGGAGTCTGATCTTTAAATTAAACACTAGATGGAGCCCACTTCCCAAGACTGAGCAACGAAAGTTCGCCTCGCAGCAGATTCTTACCAGCCTATTGCAATATCTGGTCATGCATAAACATGACAGAACTCAAACAGCTGCCGTAACTGCCCTTACTGCAAAAACGTATGCTGGCCAGCAATTCTATCTCTGCATAAGGAGACAGGCTTTGATACTGGGCAACTGCAAAAGAATTTATATTCCTCCACAGATACATTAGCTTGGTTAAAAAGACCCGCAATGCTTGCATAAACCAGGCACTAGTACCACATGACAAACGTAATGCTGGGGTGAGAGAACTACAACTGAGTCTGGTATCTCTATTTTGACAATATGCTCCACTGATTCCAACTAGATGAGAACTTCGCACACATACATTTATATTCAACAGGAAGAATCCTTTTTCAGTTGGTTTGAATTAGTTCTAACACGGAAGCTCATTTGTGGTGTTTGATAAAACGCCACCTCTCTCAAATGAAACATACCGCCCATTTAACTAGAGATATGTGAGCTTTGGTGTAAAAAATAGGATGCAACAACACCAAACCTCAGTACAACTATTCTGGTGAGAAAGAAAAAGGAAAAAAAAAAAAAAAAACAAGAGGAAAAAAACAACCCAGAGAGCCAGGTTGCCAACATCCAACTTGAGCAGCCTCACAGTTACTGGATAAATCCATTTATCTCAGGCTTCACCACCAACATCTGCCACTTCTGCATTATTTTGGCCCCACTCTGGACGGGCTTCACGATGCAAAGGGCAGGCAGAAATCACAGGCAGACAACCCTTGGCCTTTCCTCAGCTTGCCGAAGGACATGCTCGCAGGAACGGCTAAAAGCCAAGCAGACAATAAAGTTGTGCAAAGCCTCCGCTGCGACTCCCAGCAATGCAATTTTGCTGACAGCCGAGCTATCGCTGATTGCTTCAACCTTTGCTCAGTCCGGGCCACTGCCTTCACCTAACTCTTTTCCTAACAAACCTATGGTAATAGCTTCACCAAGGTTAAGATAAGCAGGAAGGCAGTTAGCTTTACCACAGAATACTACCTTTCGCTCACCAACAGTCATCCTTTCTGCTCCAACAAAATTAACCACGGGAACCCAGCCTGCCTTTGGACATTTATTTTTTTTAGCCTCCTGGGAGGCAACTGCTACAAACCCAAGTTCATCGACTTGGATCCTAACTGCAATTTCCAGAAGGAAAAATACAGTGTCTATAAAGAAAAGCTTGAGTTTTCCCTCAAGGGCTCTCGCACTCCTTATTTCTATGAAAGACCTACACAGCACTTTTTCTTAGTCCCACATCCCTGTGGGTGAGAGCTGGGCTTGAGGGGTCTCACAGATTACTGCTGGACCTTCCAGCCACAGCAAGCACATGGTCAGCTCTAACGTTGGCACTGCTGTTTATGAATAACCTGGTTGAGCCCTATTGCATTGAATAACCTGGTTTAGTCCAATTGCATTATGTATGTTTCCCAGTATACCTGAACCGAACATGTATCTGCTCAATGGGCAGATTGAGCCCTGTCTCGGTTTTGTATTTTTTTATTTTTTTTTGGTGGGGTATAGCAAGCACCTAGCATTTCTTTTAAAAGCAAGAATAATTAGCATCTGTTTGGCGCCTGACCTAAAACCATCTGGGAGAACACACCCATTTACTTCCACAGGCTTTTCGTTCAATAAAACAGGGACTTTATTAGCAGGAAGAGTATCTCGCCGACCGCACAAATTAAGTGTCAGCAAAAGGAGGAGACAATCGAAGTACCAGCCACAGTTGCAGGTTTGACTAAATAGTAATGTTTAACTACTTCCTTATCACAATCTTCCTGTACAACTATAATTTAGGAACCTTTGCCACTGTAATTTTCTCTGCTTCATTTTCTTTACAGCTATGCTTTTATGTGTCAGACTAAATACTTGTTCATCAGCACTATTATCCACGCGACAACTGAAAATGAACAGCTATGGAAAACAACAGAAAAGAAGAAATACAAAGGCTTCACATGTGTATAAAAGAAATCAAAATAAAAGGCAAATTACCCAGTGTAGTATGCAAGGCCGAAGGAAAAGTGGACATAAAGTCACGACAGCTACATGAACTTAACTCTGAATATAGTCACTGTGCAGGCACATGGAGCAGCGCAGTTAGAGTCAAGGTAAAGTTAAGGTTAAAATCCAAAGCTTTTAGTTTCTCACAGCAATAATCCTGATGGTTTTCGGCCTCTGAATACGGAAGGGACAAGTCACTGTGGCCCCACTGGGACCCCTCGTCCACCGACCGCATCCCATCACAGCAGGTGCACGACAGGCAAGAGCAACAGTTCACTTGCTGCGTGGGTGGAAGCTGACAGAATATTAGTAAAAAATAAAAAAAAGGCACAAAAATAAGTGAAAGCCTTTGAAATCCCACTTGGAGTTATCAACTGTTGCTTTCCATATTCACCTGTATTGCCTCCAAACACAAAGAAGGAAAGTCAATCCATACATTTAACTAACTCCCAAGAGGAACAGGAATCAAGCCAACAAAACCAGAAACACAACAAAACCCCCCTGAGATCTGCTTAAATTCATTCACCGGTGCGTTCATAAGCCACACACTACTAATAGGGCATTTTGTACATGTTATGTTTGTTGTCAATGGCTCACCAAGCTAACTCCGATGTGGCAGGCCATCTTCCTGAAAACGCAAAGGATTACTCGGGGGGTTGACTCAACCATCAGCAGTCCTTTACTCGTCCAAAGCCGCTGCGGTCATCTCTGACCCACCCACACTCCTCTTTACAGGCTCAGCTATTTCCTCCCTCTGGGTTGCCTCAGCATCTTGACCACCTCTCTCTTCCCTCACCTCTCCAGGAGTTCTGTTTGGTTTCGCATCACTCCCTGTAATCCACTCGCATCAGGGAGCTGATTCCCCTTCAGTCCAATCAACCATAGACTTTAAATCTGCCTCCTACTCGTACTCCCACATACTTTTTGAAGAACTGGGAATAGCCATAGACCAATCTCTAAAAAAACCCCAAACAAAAAAATGCCCCAAAGACTGGAAGCCTTCTACGTGAAGAATCTAGTTTTCCAGAAGCCTGCTCCAATGAGGTAAGTGAGGTTTGTTAACTGATATAACAGAAGTCAACTGATTATTTCCAAAATTTTGGAAACTAGTGGTACAGCTGCTGCCAGCGTAAAACAAACAGAATCATTTAGGTTGGGAAAGACCTTGAAGATCAAGTCCAACCGTTAACCACACAGCACACAGTTTCTTCAGAAGCAGCAAGTGGTGAGTTTTAATTGCTGTGTACAATTAAAAACCAAAAGCGACAAACACTCAGAGAGAGCCCCAGACAACAGCACTCCAGAAGGAGCCCGGCCAGATGCTGCATTCCTCCTCCTCCTGTCACAACAGCCACCGCCAGCCTTGCCGTTATCACAACGCCCTCCATGACCCCGCCGCTTTACTCATCTTCCAAGCATAAAGGCCCCTCTAAACTCAAAGTGGTTTTTAATGGATCACAGGATAATTCAGGCTAGGAGGGACCTCAGGAGGTCTGTGGTCCAGGCTCATGCCCCAGGCAGGGCCAGCTGTGAGATCCAACTGGGTTGCTTAGGGCTTTGTCCAGTCGGGTCTTGAAAAGCCCCGAGGATGGAGACTGCGCAGCCTCCCTGGGCACCCCGTGCCCCTGCATGCCTGCCCATCCTCGGGGTGAAAAAGCTTCTCCCTGTAACCAGTGTGAACCTCTCTCGTTTCAACTGGTGCCCGCTTTCTCTCGTCTTTCCACTCTGCACTGTCGGGAAGAGCCCGGGGTGACATTAGTTCTACTCTTTTAGTGAAAGGAAATCAATCCTTATACTGTTAGCTCTGATATGTATCTGTTTATGCAAAGTACGCTTTGCTCTTTGATTCAGATCGCTGTTTCAGATTTTAACTTTGCTAACCGCATTTGCCAAAAATTCAAATATAACCAAGTCAGAGCTGAAGCAAAAAGCAATTCTAGGAATAAAACTTGGCTGGAAACGCTCGTTTGTGTGATCACATCAAACTTCCCCTGATCTGCCGCGGTGACGGCAGCACCTCATACTGCGCTTCCAGATATCAAAGCGGCGTCTCTTTATACAGGTGCAACACAAGAGCCAATTATACATGTACATTACAAAAGAGTCTCCAA
>VZSF01008373.1:0-30789 GCA_013398295.1 Chionis minor | reverse complement strand
TTCTATGATTCTATGACAGTAATTTTCACAATGGTGTCAGAGACCAGCAGNTAAGGCCAGGCTGGATGGGGCTTTGAGCAACCTGCTGTAGTCAGAGGTGTCCCTGCCCATGGCAGGGGGGTTGGAACTTGATGATCTTTTAGGTCCCTTCCAACTCTAACCATTCTATGATTCTATGATTCTATGACAGTAATTTTCACAATGGTGTCAGAGACCAGCAGTGTTGGCAGCCAACATGGCTTCACTAAGGGCAAATTGTGCCTGACAAATTTGGTGGCCTTCTACGCTGAGGTTAGTGTTGGTGGATAAGGGGAGAGCAACAGATGTCATCTACCTCGTCTTGTCCAAGGTATTTGATGCTTTCCCACATCACATCCTGGTCTCTAAATCATAGTGATATGGATTTGACCGATGGACCACTCAGTGGGTAAGGAACTGGATGGATGGTCTCACTTAAAGAGATGTCGTCAAATGGCTTGATGTCCAAGTGGTGAGCAGTGACAAGTGATGTTCCTCAGGGATCAGTACTGGGACCAGTACTATTTAACATCTTTGTTGGGACTGAGTGCACCCTCAGCAAGTTTGCCGATGACACCCAGCTGTGCAGAGCAGTTGACACGCTGGAGGGAAGGGATGCCATCCAGAGGGACCTGGACAGGCTTGAGAAGTGGGCCTGTTCCAACCTCATGAAGTTCATCAAGGCCAAGTGCGGGGATCCTGCATGTGGGCTGGGGCAATCCCATGAACAGATACAGGCTAGCTGCAGAATGAATGGAGAGCAGCCTGAGGAGAGGGACTTGGGGATGTTGGTGGATGAGAAACTCAGCATGAGCCGGCAATGTGCACTCGTAGCCCAGAAGGCCAACCACATCCTGGTCTGCATCAAAAGCAGCATGGCCAGCAGGTCGAGGGAGGTGATTCTGCCCCTCTACTCTGCTCTCATGAGACCCCACTTGGTGTACTGTGTCCAGCTCTGGAGCCCCCAGCATAAGAAGGACATGGACCTGTTGGAGCAGGTCCAGAGGAGGGCCACGAAGATGATGAGAGGGCTGGAGCACCTCTGCTATGAGGACAGGCTGAGAGAGTTGGGGTTGTTCAGCCCAGAGAAGAGAAGGCTCCAGGGAGGCTTCATAGCAGCCTTCCAGTATCTGAAGAGCACTTATAAGAAAGCTGGAGAGGGTCTTTTTACAAGGTCATGTAGTGACAAGGTGACATGCTCAACTATGTGCAGGGTTCCTGACTTCTGCACAGAAAAATGTGTTTGTCATGGATAAAAAAGTGGTTTTAATTGCATGGATTTCACTCTCCAAAAAGAGGCAAGAAATCTAAGTCAAATAGATGAGATGTTGTCTGAATAAGATTAATACAGTGTTTCACATGTATAATTTAATTTTTTTCTGAAAATTGCCTTGCTTTTTCAGAAGATAACTGTAGCTTTCTTTGTATCACAAGATACATCAAACTTCAAATTGGATTTTTTTTTCCATTGCAGGAAGAGCTAATTCACTGTTACAGGTTTAAGAACGGAATTTATATACAAGAAGGTTGAATGCACCCAACTCAGTGTTTACTTGAATGAACCTGAGACTAAATTGTTTTAACATACTGGTAGCTTGGGTTGTGAGTTGTCTGACTTTTTAGTGGGAAGTAAAGATAACATTGCAACAGATAATGATATTGCTACAACAGAGATACTGTACTGTAGGGTTTATGAGGAAGGAATGTGGCTTGATCTTTATCTGTTAGAAATAATTTAAAATTCTAAATCCTTACAGACTCAGATCAGCAATAGGATGTCACCAATACAGGGTTTTTTCCATCTGTATTTTTAGTAACTGCCTGCCCTACATTGTTACTTCCTGTGAACAGTTTATTTCTCCTCTCTATTCAGTTTATTGATGCATATAAAAATGTACGATCTTCAGATCCATTCTTCCCATCATCTCAGCATTCTCCCATTGTTCAAGGTGACTTTAAATGGCTATGGATTTACTGCAGGCTTAGATGATATGAAAAAATGAAAGGTATGATTTTGCTGTATGTATTTAATGCCTTTGTTTGATTCCTTGATATCCCTAAGGTGTCAGCTGAAGGGTATTTAGTGGTAGTTGACTGTGTTAGATGTATCGTACTGCCCTATGCTTCAGTGTTGCTATCTAGTTACTCTGAAATGCGAAGTTTGCTTTTCTTTTGAACAGCAGAGAATTGTTGAAGGTCAAAACTTCTAGTATCTGTGGAAAGCTTTGCAGTTGTCTGTTTTTTGGAGTCTTGCTCAGGAGTTGAAGAGTCTGAACTTGCTGGTCTTGCGCTCCAAAGGACATTTCTAGTTTCCTCTGCCCCTTCGGCATCTTGATCGTATTTACACTTTTTATGTGGCATATTAAGGAATTTTGGTTTTTAATTCTAGAATTTTGTGTTAAAAGTCTTACATATATAACAAAACATTTGAAAGGTTTGTTGGTTTGGTGTTTGATGGCAACATGCAGCAGATGTTTTGTAGGCCCTTCTGGATTAAATATCTCCATAAAGTCCTTCTAATGCCTGTGTTTCTGTAGTTCTCTGTATCATTGTGGGGAGCTCTGCATCATATTCTTCCTAGCACAGAGTGAGCTGAGAGGATGCAAGTAAATCTCTGAGCGAAAAAAATTGGGAGCAGAAGGTTGGCTTGTAATTGTCATGCCTTATTAGGGTCTGTGCACCACATTAAAAAAATGGAACAGTTTTGTTGTATTGCCTCTTAACAGATCCAGACACTTATTCATCACCCTTGTTAATATTTGTAACTCTTCCACAGAAAAATTCCTTTCATTTAATGCTTGCAAATCTTGTGTTAAACAGCATGCTAAAGCTTCATAGTGCACCAGCCCTAATCTAGCTGTTTTTTCTGACAGTGACATATTCTATGTATGCACAAGCATATTTCCACTTGCATTTGTTTTCTAAACTGTGCCTGTTTTTCTTCTAGGCTTCCAGTGGCAATTATTATTTTATTCCATACATCGTCACACCTTGTGCTGACTACTTTTACTGTGAAAGTGACGCCCAACGAAGAGCTTCTGAGTATATGCAACCTAGCTGGGACAACATCCTGGGGCCACTTTGTGTCCCACTGGTGGACAAGTTTATCAGCCTCCTCAAGGATGTTCATGTTACATCATGGTAATTTTACAACACATACACCTGCAGAACCTGTGATAGTCTTTTTTTAATGTAATGAAAAAAAGATACAGAATCTCTAGTAGCATTGATTTTTTTTGTTTGTTTGTTTGGTTTTTTTTGTCACTGCAGTTAACATAGTGTTAAAAGAAACTGCTGACTTTACTGCTTTCTGTATTTGATGCCCTGCAGTTGTTGCAGTTAACTAACCATGTTATGCTAGGAAATGATTTCTGAAATATCGGTAAGCAAACGCAGTCTATGGGTAAGGTAGAGTGCTTAAGTATAAATTACAGTGCATAAGGTTGTAATGGGAGTTAAGATCACAGCCTCTTCATAGAGCTCAAAGCCAAAGACTGTCCTTTTCTGTTGCCAAGTAAGTGTATATATAGGGCAGCAATGGGCAATCAAATGTAACTTCCATGGTTTGGCTTGGTGGTTTGGTTTTTTTGTGGTTTTGTTTGGTTTTGTTTTTTTTAATATTAGCCTTCTGATATCACTAATAAACATGATACTGTTCAGCCACTTCTACAAGGGACTGTTGGAATTTTGGGGATTGGGGCTGGAGATGGAAGTCAGTCTTTCTCTGTTGCTCACCCTGTATTCTGCAGCTAGTCTGGTTTTGTTTGTATTTCTGAAAACACTGGGAGAGACTGAGCTTCTAAGTTTGCTTTTGCACAGTGTCTGAAGCATGAGGTAGTGCTGAGGCCCCCTTGAATTTCTTTCTATTTCCCCATTGCCATCTGACACAAGTGAAGGGCTTGTCTAAAAAACTCCTTTTCTCACCTGATCCCACACTTAGGGTCGCGTAGATGACCCTGCCCCCACACACCTTGCCTCTTACATCTCCATCCATGGCAGGTCTGCCATTCTCTGGCACCTTGCTGCGCAGCGACTGGGATATTGCTGGCCTGAAAAAGCTCAGGCTGCCTTCTTCTGCTTCTCCAAAATGGTGCTAGAGGGGAGGCTACGTGCAAGCAACACAGGCTGACTTTGAGGAAATGGACAAGAGAGCCGAAATTCAGTAAAGTTGGTCAGCATATAGGAGAGCTGTGCTCAGCAGTGCAGACTTATGGAACTAGTAGCAGAGTTGATCCTTGTAGCAGTAAATTTTGCTACCACTTAGTGTTTGTGTCATTGTTAAATGGTACTCTGGGCACCATCTGTCCAAAGCTACCTGTATACTTTGTCTCTGATATTTATGACCAGGGTGGTGGGTGATTTTGGTTTGATAATTGTATTGTGAAGTCCTACAGTAAAGCCTCTTTTCTGTCCTCCATTTTCAGGCTGAAGTGCCTGAAAAGAGGTGTTTGTACAGCTGCAGAATCAGACACTTGTGGTAGACCCCTGTGAAGAGGAAGATGTAGCTAAGTGATCCCTCATTCCTGCCAAAATCTTCATTAAGTTTGAAAAGGTTAAACATTGCATCAATCTTGAAAGCGAGACTCCCATTTCTAAGTCATTCGGATACTTTTGGAAAACATTATCCATTATCTCCCTTTGATTAGGTTAGCACAAGAAGGGCTAATTATCATTAGCCTGGTAGAAGGCGATGCTGGACAGAAACGTGAGACTGGAAGTCGCGTGGTGAAATAGGCCTCACCTCCACTGGCAGTGAAACAAGTGTTAAAAGCTTTCCAATATTGCTTCCTGTGACCTCGCTGCTTTGCTCTTACACGTTATATAATATAAGATACAGTGTGTATTAGAGAACTTAGTTTTCTTTGCTATGGATAGGGCTTATGCTAAGCAAAGTTGAATACTTTGCAGTACTCATTTGTAAATAAAAGCATTGCATGCACTTAAGGATCTGTCAGGTGACATCCACTAACTTCCAAACTATAGACTCCATAAGCTGCTTCAGATAAACTACCTCTAAGCTTGTCCAGGTTGTTTATAACTCTTATACTGATAATGTACATATAATTTTATATTCTACAAAAGCACTGATGTTGCATTGTGCACTGATGTTAGTGTAAGTAAGATGCACTTACTGGGGGATTTTATAAAGATCCTGCCCACAGTGTGTATTATGCTCATCAAACAGATTGCAACTAAATCAGCTTTTGATGGCTTGTTTTTCTTTCAGTTTCTTTGTTTAAAAGCCTCTTACCTCCTCTCGTGATAAAATCATGTACCTCCTCTACACCACACTGGTCTTTCCTCTCTGTGTCACTTTGCTATATCAATTGCTGCCTTCATTAGCATACAAAGTACCATGTCTGTCACAGTCAGTAATGGGGCAAAGAAATGCCCCAGTTGAACTGTGTTGATAAAATTAGCTCACAGTCCTGGTTATAAACATATTTATGCATAGCCCCACAGTCTGAGGTAGTGCAAGGTGGAATATTTATAATGAATTAATGAAAAATGTGGAAACATTTGATGTGCACCTCACTCTGAAGAAATGGTGCTTTTTATTAGAAATATAGCTATGTTTCATAAGAAATATCTAACAGTCATCTTCCTATATGTCTACCTTTTATTTCTTCAGTGCCTATTATAAAGAAACACTGCTAAATGATATTAGAAAAGCTAGAGAGAAGTATCAAGGAGATGAACTAGCTAAGGAGCTGGCCAGGATTAAGCTTCGTATGGATAACACTGAAGTGCTGACTTCTGACATTGTCATAAACCTGCTTCTTTCTTACAGAGACATTCAGGTAGGTTCCTAAAGACTAAGGAATATTATTTTACCATGGGATATTGGCTCTTGTTTGTTCTTCTGTACTTACTTGTTCGTTACAAACAGTGATTCAAAGCTAACACTAAATTGTTACATTGATTTAACAGTTTGGTCTGTTGGGCAACTTAAGGGGCTTTAGACTCTCACTTATTTTGCCTATGAATAAGAGACACAGATTCGGTGACTTCCTGAGGTCTGTTCCTTTGTTTTTAGTTATTTTTAATGTCCTGTTAAAAAAAAAAAAAATTAAAAGAAAAAATCATCTACCAGAGCAAGATGGTTGTATTTCCTTTCCTTCTCTTTCCTCCCCTGCCCCCAAAATCAAATATATTTAAAAATTAAGAAAATGCATTTGTTGCGACCATTGTATTGGCCAGAGGTGCCCAAGTTGAGAACTATCATTCAAAGAAACATTAATTTTCTGCTTAACATTGATTAAATTTTAATTAATTATAACTGTACCTTTTTTTTTCCTTGATTTTGTTTTCTAAATAAGTTGTTCTGCTTTTGCTAAAACGCAGCCTGTGTACTGTATTTCCAAGCTGCCCATCTGTGTTTGACATCCCTTTTAAAGTATGCTTCCAACAATTCTGTGGAAATTTTTTTCCATCAGGAGCTATGTTAGTTATTTTCGTAAGTATAAAAGGGTTTTGAGAGCAGTGGGTGACCACATCATCCTACATAACCCAACTTTCCATTCTGAGATGCATATTTTCCTGCAGCACTTTATGCAACTTCATTTTAATCACCTCTGGTGATCACTTGCACTTTTTGAAAGGTCTTCTCCATGGAGACATGTAATTGTCTGGAAACATGTTTTGAACAAACAAATTAAGTAGTGTAAGCTCATTTGGGATGTCAGTAAACTGGCCTCTTCAGCTATGTATATGTGGGTTATCCCTGAGAAACCAAAATGAATGCACAACTGGCTGACGTACTGCAGAATGAACTGTGCTCGAGTCTGCAATGACCTGAGGAAGTGTCATTCATCGGAAGTCCTTAATAAGGCCTGAAGGAGCCAGACTCATCACCTCTCCTTCCTGGTGCTGGGAGCGTAATCAATCAAACTGGCCAGAGGGATTTAGTAATTCGGGTAGTAGCACTGAGGTGAGGAAGAGCCAAGTACTGACATGGACAGACAAAATCCCTGTTTAATTCCTTACACCGAGTTTGTAACTGTTTCACTGACTCTTCCAGGAACACTCGGCTGAGATACTGTCTAGCAATCATGATACATTTTAGTTTAATGATGTGTTGCTCTGCTTTCAGTTTCTTTTATTTTCTTTTCTTTCTTAATTTCTTATTTTTCTTTTTTTCTTAATTCATACCAGGACTATGATGCTATGGTGAAGCTGGTAGAAACACTAGAAATGCTTCCTACCTGTGATCTGGCTGATCAACACAACATTAAATTTCATTATGCTTTTGCGTTGAATCGGTAAGGATGATTGTTTGAGGTTGTTCTGTTTTATTGCGGTTCCATATGGACTTACATATAAATTTATAGTGCAGATAATATCAAGTTCTTTTCCCTTTCTTTATGCCCTGATATTCATCACAGTTATCTTTCCTTGATCCCATATTTCCTGTACACCAGGACAGCTTGGATCTTTTGAAATAATTGTTTTCCAACAAGCGGCATTTTGTCAACGACCTGATGAGAGTGTTTCCATTCCAAAGGCCTCCTGAGTAATTGTGAAAGACTTCAGTGATACCAATGGGTTCTTGGTTAGGCTGAGATTTTTTTATTCTGAGTCACTGATTATTCTAAACATCTTGAAAAGTTTAGCATAATAGAGTTATGGTTGAGTTATTAAACTAATAGGTAACAAGCACTGCTTGATTTGTCAATACATGTTCATGATACAGCTTCCTTGAAAGGCTGAAGGGTGATCAGGACCTTGCTAGATTAGGCACATTGCTAGATTAGGAAGCACAGAGATCTTACTCAACTTTCCTACTTAGCTACAGATTTCTGAAGTGCCTTTGTATAATAGTTACTTCATTTCTAAAGAATTTCTATTAAGATTGTATTGGAAAAAATAGATATTCTACAAATGAAATAACAAGTAATAATAAAAGTAACTGGTTAGGTGCTATTAAAAATTGTGACCTGCAATCTAACTAAAAGTCAACTCTGGGCAGCGTCAGGATGGCGTATGTCAAAGGGATTAAGAACTTAATATTAGACCTAGAGTTCCTCTGGCATTTTGTGGAAAGAGGTAATAAGTCTAGTGAGTCACAGTTTTGTGAGACTTAGGAGTAAATACAAAATCATTGCTAAGAAAAATATTGGATATCACTGCATCAGTTCTGTGTTAAAGAACAATCTTCTCTCGCAGCATTTTGTAGACTGTGTTCTCTAAAAAAAGCCCAAAAATCATTCTCATGTAGCCATGTGCAAGGTCATACACGTAGGAACAAAAAATGCAGTACATGCCAACAGGAAAGTTCATAGAAAACAGTGATTTTTTTTGAAAAGGATCTGTTGGCTTGTTAGTAGACTGAGTGACCACCTGAGTGATATAGTGGCAAGTAGCTTGAAGTGGTCTTTGAAAGAATATAGTAGTGAATAATACAGAATATATAGAGTATTTGGCATGTGTGACTGATACTGCACATAATTCTAATACCCGTGCTTTTATGACAAGCAGCTATAGAGATGTTTTTGAAGGGTGGAATTAAACCTATTTCAAATTCTTTTTTTGTTTAAAAAAAGAAAACGAAAGAAAACCAGTAAGTTCTAAGAAGGGAATTGATTCCAATGAGAATTTCCTTTTTGAAAAGAAATGTATCAGGTGCCAGACAATGCTCAAATCTCTCACAGAAAAATATGGCTAGACTCATGTTTGGAACTTTAACCTAAATTTAGATTATGATGAAGCCTTTTTAATAAGAGGGATAAATGATTAATATTTAACAGTTGATACCAAATACATGAATATAGTTCCTACATGCAATCCGGCTTATGTAGGGTTTTTCTTAAGACTGGAAGTGAAGACTGAGTATCTTGCTTCTCCACTCCTGATATCGTAAATCATTAAGTCTTGGCTGATTAACCATCTACTGAGTCTCTTAACTTGTTTCGCTGAAATGTATCTTTGAGAAAATTTTGATCGGAATATATGAAGACAGAGAGAATCCATTTATATAACTTGCAGTTTGCTCTGGTATTTATCACGCCTAATGGAAGATAATTTTCTCATTAGGCTGCTTAAAAATAAAAGGAAAAAATGCACTTTTGGTATTTAATGTACAACACAGGGCAGTATTTTAAAGCAGAAGCCAGTGTCTTGACATTTCTTGTGATTATGTTATTTATAAACTGTGTTCCTGACTACATAGTTATTATTGTTATTATTGAATTGGTTTGCCAACTTTTCCCCCCAACCCCTAAAAATTACAGGCTTGATCATATAAAGCTTATGGGATTCAAGTGTCCTTAAGATATCATATTGATGTTTTGAGAAGTGGTTTCAGCAAAAAGGATTTGGCCCTATTTTTTCAGAAGTAGTTTGTCCAACTTTTTATTATTGCAGGAATTTGGCTTGAGATATTTAAACTTACCAGTAAGAATAATGCTAGAGTTGTGCCTTGTCCTCAGGAAAAAATCCTGATTTGATCAGGTTTTAAAACTTTTTGATTTAGATGTGCATATTAAAATCAACAAGCTTCTTTACTCTGTCTGTCTTCAAACTCTTCATATTTTGAGTAGCATGTGAACCTCATGCCATTAAATCCTCTGTTTTGGCAATGCCAATAGCACAGTGGTAAGGCAAGACAAAATGAATCCTCGTGAACTTGCTTTCCTCATCAACAGGTTTCATTAAATTGATCACTATCCTGAACCAGCATGAAACTCCTTATGTTCTTCTGGGAACAATTTAAACACTTCTATGGAAAAGATTTTTTAGTAATAAATTACCAATTTTCCATCAGTAGCAATGCAGATTTTAGCTTCTACAGATGTTTTTGCCTTCTTAAAACAAAATGATGGATAAAAGTCAGAAGTTAAGACTTGAATGTTTTCAGAACAAATCCACTTAGTTCAAAATGACCCCTAAAGTATTGCTTTTAACATCTTACTTCTGTGGGATTTTTGAATCGCCTATTTTTCTGCTTTAAAAACAAATTATTTTTAGCAAGTTTTATCAGGATCTGTTTATAAAAACACAGAACAATGTTTTCACTTAATGTTCTATTAATTCCAGCATACAGAACAGTATTAATGTTGATCAGTACAACTGATTGAGCCTACCAGGAATAAAATACATCATAAGCAAAACAGAATTAGCAGTAGGAGTATCTGACCTTCCAGAAGTTAATGTTTGCTTAATTTCATTACGAAAGCGTGCCAGAACTGTGATTGTAGTCAGCAGACAGAGTCATTAATTTATTTCCTCTTGGACTCTGTAACTGAGTTCTGTTGGCAATTAATTTCACTTAGCATTTTCGGGTCAGTGTTATTCTAGTGCCGCGTAGAGCTAGCGATGCGGCAGGCAAGTGGTGGAGGATTGCTCCTGAGGGCCTCAGGTCTTTGCTGGTACCTCAGGTGGACACAAGCCCAATCTGAACCACAGCGGTGTGTGCAGTTCTGGGTCCAAGTTAAGGAGTTGTGCTAAGGGAAGGGACAGGGGTTTTTTTCTTTAGACTCAGCACTGTTCCAGCCTAGCTCCATGTCTTCTGGTTCAGAGCCAGCCTGGGTCTGACCTGGCTCGCACCATGAGCAAAGCAAGCCTGGGCCTGCCTGCAGAGTACTGCGCAGAAATGTGTGAAACCACTTACTATTGCTGTATGGAGGGCAGGCACACATTTTGTGGTACCTTGATTCACATAGCAGGTTTTTAGGCGTAGCCCCTCTCCTGGATCACTATGTTCCTCCCTGGTTTCCATTTCAGAGCAGACCATTGAGAGCATCTTAGATTTGTCATGTCTTACATGTAAAAACAGAGGCTAATAATGGATGTTTGCAATGACAAGCTTGTGCTTGATTCCAAGCCTGGGCTATCTAAATAGTTCTCCCTCCTGGCTGCTTGTTTACGGAGCAAAAGATCATTCCTCCACTGGTGTTTTAATCTAGTTAATTTTGAGGCCACACACAAGCAGAGCAGAGTGCTCTCTCTTATACAGACGTGGGTTGGTTTAAGACGTTGTTCATTGTTGCCCCCCAGCTGTGATTTAGGTCTGATTAATTTAGGCATAGGATGGAACATATCTTTAGGTATAAGTTCAGCCCAAAAGAGCAACGTGAATGTTTTCAATATTTGTATTCACAGCTTTGGTATGGAGTAAGAGGATGTATAATTGAGGGCTGGGTATTTCAGGGGTAGGTGGCTGTTGGCTTCAGTCCATGGCTATACCTTGCCTGGGGGGCAAGCACTCTGTAAGGTGAAGATGAGGTGTGGGAGCTGCCATGAAAGGTTATTCTCATAGTTCCAGATTCTTGAAAGCTAAGAAATTTCTGAATTAAGGTTGCCATTTTGTTTCCTCGACTTTAAACGTGTGTCTAATTGAAGACAGGCTGTCTGATTATTTTTTTTCCTTGAGAGCTTTGCCTTATGTGGTGCACTGGAATAGCGGAAGGCCAGCTGGTCAGTATCTCAATATGTTGTGTCAGTCTGCTTGCTAAAGAGGTGACAGTGTGGTATGATAAATAAACATACATTTATTTTATGGCACAGCCCTCCACCCCACTCATGAACTATCATCACTTCCTTATGGGTCCTTTCACGTTTATTGTTGCAATACCTGGGTAATTTATTGCCATATCATGGAGAAATAGAACAATGCTGTTTACTTGCATTTACAGATGGTGGAACTAACACACAGATAAGTGAGGTCCGCTTATTAAAGGTTCTTAGCTTGATGTGTCTACAGTGTGATTTTTCTTAAGTGTAAAGCATGAAGAAACATATTTAAAATTCCCATTGTCTTCAGCAATAAATATAAACACTTTTATTAATTAGCCTTTGGGCTCTCAAGCTAGTGCTGCCATAAAATGAGGACTGCACATTTCTGTGGCAAGTCTTTGGGTGAAGGGGCCTGCTTAAAGCTAGAAGATAGTCATGCAGGATGGCCTCCACCTGCCTCAGTTGCATGGATGTCCTTTGTCCTGCAGCTCCTGGCCTCCACTCTACCCCAGCTCCTGAGACAGGGGCCTCAACACCAATAGCAAATGCAAGTCCATGGCAGAACCTCACAGTAAAGCCAGCTCTTGTGTGAGATGAGCAATAGTAATGTTTTCTTTAAATAAAAAACACAAACGAAACAAAAACCACACAAAAACCCCCCTTGATCATGTAGTTTAGTTTTACATTGGCAGGTATACATAAGGGGCCTGAATTTATGTTGTAATCATCACCTGAATTTCTGGTTTTTTTCTGAAATTTTGAGGTTTTTGCGGTTTTAAAGAGTGTTCCTATGTGTTGTGCCATGGTTTGCATGTCGCTATGTTTGTTACTTTTGTCCACTCTGCTTTCCTGTGTGAGTTACAGCTATAGTTCATGGGAGGGACTTAAGTTAATGCTGTTAGCCTTAGGACCTGGCTCTTGCCAGCTGAGCTCTTACAGCTCTCAGTACTGCTCTTACAGCTGAGGTGCTTTTATTGGTGAATTTCTAGATTCACACACAGAGGAGCTGGTCAATAATACTTTTATTGTGGAAGCTTTCACCCTGGGATTTGATATCTTGCAGAATCTGAATAAGTGAACACATCCTGTTACCCCTCCAATAAGTAATTTGCCTGAATATCTAGTGCAATGGCTGTCTTTGATGAAAAAAAAAAAGGCAGAGTTACTACCTGCATGTATGGCATGGCATTAGAACTGGTTCTCTAGTATTACAGCTTTTTTCTTCTGCTTTTTATTTGTTAAAAAAACCCAAGATTCTTCTCAAGGGAGATGGACATACGAAGTGATTTAATATGCTTTATTAATGTATTATATGTGCATATATTCATACCTTTTGTGTTTGAAATCACACTATTCCAGTATTTTAAAGTATCACGTGGATTAATTATAAGCAACAGTTACATTTTTGATCCATCTGGAAAAAAACACAAACCAAACAGTGAAAGAAGATCTTAAAGTTTTTTTTGGAAAAGCCTGCCGAGTGAAAGCAATAACTGTGGTAACATATTTTAAATAAAGCGTTTATAGAGTATCTTCTCTTATTTAATAATTTTAGAATAGAATGAACCATTTCCTATTCTGTGTTTTCTATTGCCTCAAATTAGCTAAAAGCATTGAGCAAGTCACATAAACAGTACAAATGATGATCAAAGCCAATGGGACAGGAAATTTTTGCCATCCCTTTCCGTGCATTTTACTTGTGTTTGTAATCAGGTTAGGAGAGTAATAAAAAGGGATGCTAGTTTGTTCTTTATCGTTTTATTTCCTGTTGCTGTATTGTATATATATAGTAGATAAAGTACAGATTCTAATAGATAAGTCAAATGCCAAGCATGCTTGTCAGCTGGCTGTTTGCTTAGGATCTAGTTCACTAACATAGGGCTGCATAGCAAAGTTTTTGATGATTCACAGTACACTTATGTTTGAGTATTTCCAACTGGCCTTATTTACCAGGACAGGAGTTACCAAGTTCTGGAAGCTTGCAAAGAGGCCAAAGGGTATGCCAAATTCTGTTCAAAACAGAGTAGACTTTAAAAGCAAAACCAGCCCTGGCATGAGGCCAGAGCTGTGAAGACTTCAGTCTTTTTCCAAGGCAGTTCTATCTTCACTCATATTACGGATGAGGGCAGCTGCAGTCCCTGTTATTTAACTCAGCATGTTGTGTTTTAACAAGCAACATATTCCAATACAATAATAAAAAAAGGCAATTAGCAAGTGAAGGGCATAACAGGGTGCAAGTAGAAAATCACTAGTAATTGTGAATAATAGTAGCTGTAGGAAATTATTCCCATTAAAAAACACTGGGTTATTTAAAATGTTCTATTCCATGATTACCCAGATTTAGTAAAAAACACATCATGGGGTTCCTCGTTTTATGAGTGGCTTGCATCAATCACCTGAATTGTATATGAAGGGAGGGGGAAAGCTGCTTTTTTCATTGTCATATCTAAGTGGAGACTTGCAAATTTAGTTCCAGTCTCAAAGCCCAGTTTAGGGTCTTGTTTTCCTCATTCGCTGTTTCACATATTGAAGGTTCTGCAGTCAAATTACATCCTTGGTGAAATGTGTCTTTACTCACAGATTAGTTTCTTGTTTTAAGTGAGAGTGCATGTGTAATAACTCTAATTCAAATTAGTTGCTGTATTACTCAATAATTAAGATTTTTTTTTTAGATCTTTTTCACTGTAGATTTCTGTACAGTTCAGATCATCTACTATGGAGTCATTAAGGCATACTTAACTAACAGTGTCCTATTTTTATGCAAGAAAATTCAAAACACATTTTATTATTAACTATATTTCATTACTGTAAGCAAAGGTATTGTGCATGATAATAAATGAACACAGTATCTTATATGAAGACCAACTATTTTATGAAGGGTTGTATTTCTACTAACCGATTAAGTTGTCTCATTGACATTTCCTCTGCAATGTGCCAGTGAGATCAGGGTGTGGGTTTTTTAATCATAGTATGTGCAGTAAACTATTGAGAGCTGCTTCAAGGCTGAAATCAGAAGATAAACAAGATTCACGCAGGACTGGAGTGGAAAAAGCAGGTTACTCTTTGAATGTACTATTCTATGGGAAATTTTTTCAGAATTGTTTGTTATGATTTATTCCCCTGTGCATTGCTCTTCAAGAAATATGTTTTCTTATAGAGACCTTGAAATAATAAGAGCAGATCAAATCAATAAGTCAACATGAAATATAAAAGAAACCAAAGGTGGATTCCCTTGAGTGAATTACTTTTCACTGACATGGTTTTCTATAGTATGTAGTCTTCTCCAGCTAGTCAGATGGAAACAAGTAATGCAGGGGAATATGTGAACAGAAAGGTGAAAAAAAAGATTGTATCAGTTATTATTTACAGAGCAAGCTAATTCTTGTCTCAGTGAAATCCATGCTATTCCTGTTAACTTTGGACAGAGGTTTGTTCATTGAGCGTAGGTCTGCCTCCTTAACCATGGCAATGCTGTAAAGCTGGTAAAAACAGCCTGTGAAGTAGGAAGAAATTTTGTCTTAGGGATATTTAGAAATAGGACTCCTTATAATGACTGCTTATAATGACTTCTCTAAATCCAAGAGAAGGATTCAGAGAAGAGAATGGATTTGAGGAGGAAGAAAAAATTGTGACACCGTGAAGTCAAAAAGAAAGAAAAAAAAGATGATTTGTATTTTGCTGTAAGGCAATGTTATTCCAGATGAGAGGCTGTAATATGAATATGATTTCTGGATGATCTTTGGGAGTTAATGGAGAGAAACAGCATAAGGATGGCCATATTGTTTCGGGGCATAGTTCTTTCTAGCCAAGACTCATATCTTTGACAGCAGTCAGTAGTGGATACGTGGGGAAGAGTACGGAGACAGGAAAATGTATAGTGATAAATCTCCCTAAATACTCCCACTGCTTCCACCAACTTGTGGCTCAGGGACTTCCTGGGAGCACAATAGTAATTTTTGTGTTTGGCAAGTAAATCTAGGAAGGGAAAAGGACGATTGATTTGTAAAGAGGTTTTGCTTTCTGCAAATGATGATTGATGGCTGTTTTTGTAACCTCCCTCCATTAGTACAAATTCAGAGAAAACTTGAACGAACTGAAGCAAACCTGAAAAAATTATTCTTGAGCTTCGGAGGGGGAGAGGCCTAGAGAATTGGGGGGGTGACGGATGGGAACAGGACTGATATGTGAAGGCAGTGTTTCTGGTGCAGTTAGCAGTTTATGAGTTTTTCAACCTGAGAATGTCTCAGATCCCTTATCTGTCAAAAGGGAAGGAGAATGCTGCGCATACAGTACAGGGAGAGAGCATGAGTGCATCCTTTTGGACTTACTTATTCCCCCGTGGAAACAAGCAAACTTGTCTCAGCAGCATAGAGTACCTCTGGGCTTCTAAATCCAAGCCACAGTTCTGGTGACTGAAGTTGCCAAGTTACGGAACAGCAGCCCCTTTCTGAGAAGGAGGAGAGAGAGAGGAGAAGTGAGGATGGGGCAGGGAGAAACAGAAAAATCCTTTCATAACTTAGTAGTAGAAAGATTTTAAATGTATCCTGCTTTTTGGAAGAAGCAGTAGTGCTTCATTTTACTTGTCCCTTGGCTTCAGAGGAAAGTTTTTGAGTTGAATTCCTCTCATGAATAACAATGCCCAACTTCAGCTTGTCTGTTAATTCAAAATGTGACAGCAGGATGGGGTGGAGAGCAGCGAATTAGAACATGTGATACAAAACTGAAGTTGCACCATAACTTGATTGTCACTGAGTTCTCCTTCTTCAGTGCTTTTATATTCTCATGCTTAAAAATTTAGTTTTATGATGTGCCAAACTTTTTGTCATCAAGTTTGCAGCCCCTACGGAGTGATTCAGACAGGTAAAGGAGGAGTGGTTAGTGTGGCAGGGTAGAGGGACAGGTAGAGGAGGCTTGGGTAGACAGGGAGGGGAGAAGACTGCTTCTGCGATTAAAGCAGCATGGTAGAGTAACCAGACAGATAAATCACATGGCAACATTAGCAAATTGGCATGAGAATCGGTGAGCGGTTTCTGGAGGGTGCAGACTATCAGGCAAAACTAAACTGGTAACAGAACACTGACAGTAATTTAGAGGGAAGAGGTTACAGACTATAAAGGTGGTCTGCAGAACAACCCTTTTTTTGGGGGAAAAAAAATATCCTTATAGTCATGTCTGCCTGAAAAACCTCAGTTTATTGAAGCTTTCTTCATAGAGAAACCATTCCATACTATACTAAGATTATTGTTTTCTCCCTGTGATTATGTTTTTCCCCCTAATCTTAATGGTTTAGTTTCTTTTTCAAATACAGCCCAAAATTGCACAGAATACTGAAGATTTGTGTGCTTGGTATTTTTAAAAAGGCATCATGAAATTTTTAACTTCTACTCTCTGTCCATTTCCTTCTAATTACTGGTGTTTTGCTGCCTGTGGGATTTTGGCGATGTATCACTGAGCACTAGGATATTTTCGTAATTGCCATAGTATTTAGAAGTAACTTGAAGATCTTTTTCCTCACTGGCAATAGCTTTTCCAGTTACTGTGTTCATATAATTTAGCCCGATTTTCTCTGTTTTGTTGCTGTGCAAGTTTTAGCAAGGCAAGGTTTGTTAGCACTAAAATGTGCTAACAAAGAAACCAGTGGAAAAAAATTAGTATTATTACCAACTCTCCCCCAGTATAGGCTTTGTTTTAATATAATTTATGAATAAAACATAGTAGTATTCTTTTTTCTAGCTCATTTACCATTAAAATATGTTTTGTAAAGGTAAAACTGTATTTTGAAGGAATTTTCAGATTGTGATTAGTGACTTTAAAAACTGCTCCCCCAAACCCAGACAAACCATAACAAGTGACTCATATTTTCATTGTATGTGTATGCAGACTTGTTTAAGGTAGGGTCCTTTCTGTAGTAGTCTATTGGGATTCTGCTCTGGCTTAGAAAACTTCATATTAATGGGATTTGCTTTGCAGAATCAGGCTTACCCGGTGCACCAGTTTGTTGCATAAAGAGAACATTTTCTGCCTTCCTTCTTATGACTGTACACTGTAACAAACAGTCTTTCAGCTTTCCCTGTTCAGTGGGGCTGTGACATCTCCAGCCTCGGAGGTTTAAAAGACTCAGCTTTTCAAACAAAGTCAAGGCTGCCATGGTCTAGTATTAGGAGATGGTCTGACTGAGCAGGAGGTTCTATTAGATGACCTCCAGAGTCCCTTCCAAGCCACATTTGTGTGATTCATGCTACTATGGCTTTAAATGGGGGTTAGGGAGGGTGTGAAAGCTAATATATTTGATATTGGGTAAGAAAAGTAGAAGTCAGTGCTACAGCCTCAAGGGTTTAAGGTAATCTCTCTTAATGTACTGATAGCACCACAGGCCTGTTTCAAGATACCTTGAAACAAATTGCAATCTATCAGACATGCAGATCTGGCAGAGTGTGGGGTATGAAATAAGAGATGAAAATCCGTCTTAGTCCAGCATAACAGCTTTTGCATATTATCCAACAGTTTATTTTCATATTGATTTTGAAAAGTTGCTTGTAGCCTAAATCATGTGATTTTTCTGTTGGTATTTTTCTCGGTTAGTCCTCTCTTTTTGGGATTGCTGAAGAAGGCTATATGTTGGGTTTGCATTGTCCAACAGGCATCAAATTCTGCTGCTGTGAAAAATAGAGTTTAATATAAAGATATCTAAACTGATTTTTGTTTAATAGTATTCTGTTAGATTAGTGTATAGTTATCACATGCTAAATTTTGTTATTTCGATATATTTTTAATGGTAATTTCCTTATTTTATAAGAGATAGAAGCATTTTGAGTACTCTAGTGCACTTTATTTAGGGCTTGGTCCGTTGAAATGTTCCTGGTATTGTATTTGGTGTGTGTAGGTTCATTCTTCGTTAATCTGTACAGTGTCCTATTTTAAGTAGGGTCTTGCTTTATACATTGTATTTTTTCCGTAGAATTATGCTTTTTCGATCAGTACATAACGCCTCTTGATATTCTCATTAGTATTTAACCTGTTTTCATACAAGGCAGAGTTGAGTCCAAGTTTTTCTTGTCTGGGAAGCAGTGATTTTTTTAATTTTCTTTTTCTGTGAAAGGGCTGTAAGTTAGGTACTAGTTGTACATTTGTTGTGTTTTCAGCAAAAGTTTGAACACATGCTGACTTCTGTGACCATGTTATACATGACCTGGGACCCGTTGGACTTACTTTTTAGGGCCTAATTTTGTGTGTTCATATTAACAGTAGGGAAACTTGGGTACTGTTACTGAGAGCATCTGGTTAGCTCAGAACAGGTTGGGTTACAGCCCAATGACCTGTGCAATGGATTTACCCCCACACTTTTTAACTTCTATTTATTTCTTGTAAAGCTGAAAGAAGATACTAACTTTCCCCTTGTGTGCTCATTAGAGAATACCAGTATTAATTTCAGAACAACAATAAATCTGGAAAAAAAAACTTTAAAGAAATTTTAAGTACTTGCTGAGAAAGCTTATGCTCTACCAGTGACATCAAAGGCAGGGTGAAGCCTGCACAACTGACACAGATCTGTTTAATCTTATTAGGAGTTCCCCATCACCTAACATGCACAGACGCCGGAATTTTGCTACAGATGTGTTATTATTGGTCTTATTGCATTAGCTGGTTGCCTAAGGCACTGAGCTGTCTGAAAGTAAATATTAATCCTTTCTGGGCATGCAAATACTAAATTTACCAGAAACCGTTATCTGCTACTGGTATTGCTGACAAAGTAATCATAGTACTTGTAAGCCTGTTCCTGGATACCTAGGTAGGGATCAAAAAATGGTAAACAGTTCTGAAAAGGGGTTGGTAAATATTTTAAATCTCTCTGGTGATTAAAAAATGTCCTGAAGAGGCTATTAAACTCTTAAGCTATGTTTGCATTACTTTTGCAAATAGATATTGTTGTTTGTTCTTAGTGAATTCTAAACTTACAAAAGCAACAAGGTAAAGGGAGGCAAAAATTCCAATTTAATAATAATAAGGAACTGAAACACTAGTTAATCACTGGTTTCTTACTGATACGATTGTTAAATATTTGTCAAAAAAAGCTTTATGACAGCTGTTTTCCAAATTTTTCTCTGATCTGAAGAATTTTTATAAAGAAAGAAATATGGTTCAGTTTTACCCTTTTATTCTTCAAAGGCCTCGTATTGAGCTCCATCATTCTTTTGGCTGACATAAGATTGACCTGGCTTCTCCTGTACTTAGTATTGCCTGGTATTAGCTCTGGATCCTCTGGATTCAAGATTACAAATCTTGGGCATAACTGAACGAGCTGTCCTCTCTAATGCTGAAAACAGCAAGTTTTGTTAAGTATTGCCAGGAATGAACACTGAACAAGCACTTGTTTCTCATTGCAGGATGAACAGAGTCTGCTTGTACAGGGAGGAAACAAGTTAGGTGGCAGATTTTTTTTCATAGAGGAGTTCTGGGCTTAAATCAGTTCTTATGTGAGCTAGGAGTCCCATGATAGGAGAATACATTTGGGTTTTATCAAACAGCCAACAATCATACATCAGTGTAAATAATGTCAAGTCTGTATATAGTAATGATGGATGGGTTGTGCGATAGATGGTGGATAATGTTATTCCACCATCTTTCAGTTACTGTTTCAGATCTGAACTCATTTATTTTATCCTCTGTATTTGATTTCAGAAGAAATAATGCAGGTGACAGAGAGAAGGCTCTACAAGTTATGCTTCAAGTCCTGCAGACATGTGATCACCCTGCTCCAGATATGTTTTGCTTATGTGGGAGGATCTACAAGGATATGTTTCTTGATTCTGACTGTAAAGATACCTGTAGTCGAGACCGTGCCATTGAATGGTAACAGAAAAAAACCCAAAAATATCTATTTAAAAACATTTTCAGACTTTTACTTCTGGTTATGAAAAGCAGAGCTGTAAGAATTGGATCAATTGTTCTACTTTTATCTTTTTTTCCGGGTCCTGTTTGAGTAATTGGTTTACTGAGCACCAGATCTTTGGATATGTGTTTCTTTGCTTTTGTTTATAGACTGCCATGAGTATAGAATGATACACTTAGTTTATTGGGGAGGATGATGATTCAGCCTCCGAGTCTTTGTAGAGAAAAGATACAATTAGTCTGCTTCAAGGTCAAAATGCAGTCCAAGTGAGATCATGGGACTTATGTTGGTCCTGTGTGCAAGGATGATTTCCATTCTGGATCCTGAGGAAATTGAATTATCTACTGTATATAAGGAAAAATATTGATAAACTGCATTATGAATTTTCTTAAGACTGTAAGGCATGCATGTGCATGCAGGCTCTCACTGGTGTACTGTTCACATAGGTACGTTTGTATAGTCTTATCAACTACTGCTGAGTAAAATAATGTTAGCAATGGGGGGTTGCACTGTAACTGAAATACTCCCCGCTCACTCTCTCCCCCCCCACCCCCCAAATCACCTCAACAAGGTTAGTGCAATGTGAATGATCAGTAGTGCACTCAGGAGCTTCAGATGGATCTCTTCATCCTGCACCAGCTCTATTCAGCCTTCGTCAGCTGTGCCTCTGTTACCTTTAATGAATGTGAAGCTTTAAAATGGGCTTGGAGCCATTTTTAAAACTTCCAGTGAAGACTAATATTTTCATTGCTTCTTTCATATGAATAATAAATAAAATTGCATTTTTAATTTAATGCATTCTGTTGCATCTAAGAGTTTTACAGTAACCAGTTTGTTTTATTTTCACAAAACTACACAAGGTGTCAGGACACAAAACTAAGCAGAGGTTTTTCTTTCTCACCATAAGACAAAAACCTGTTTCCTTTCAAGTGCATTTTGCAAAGAGTGCCATTGGTACCCACTAGCCATATAGTCCTTAGAGTAAATTAATAGCTTAAAATACCTTACAAAACTTTACAGTATTTCAGTTGTTCTATACAGTGAGATGTGAGCTCTTGACTCTTTTCTGCAGGTATCGCAAAGGATTTGAACTCCAGTCCACCCTGTATTCTGGAATTAACCTTGCGGTTTTGCTACTTGTTGCAGGACAACAGTTTGAAAGCTCAATGGAGCTGAGAAAAATAGGTAAATATCCACATACAGTGTCACAGACACATTTTCTGCCTGTCTATGAAGAAACCAGCATGCTTATAGTAAGGGGCTGCAGTTTGGGCTTTTTAGTGGCGGGTCCTGGATGGCAGTCTAAAACACCAGGGATCTTGAAGGACCATTTTTCTCCTTGTTGCCATGGAGCAGCTTTCAGGTAACTTGGCCCATCTAAAGGGTCCCAGAGATGGGAGAGGAACAAGGTAGGACCAACTTGAGCACCATCTATAAACTGCCTTCACTGCACCACAGAGATTATCCCCTTGTGTAGCCAGTGGGACAAAGACAGGAAGTGAGAGGGTGTTGTCCAGCTCTCCTGAGGGATTCCAGGGAAGGATGCACAGGGTTTCTGTTGTCCCTAAACTGAGAGAACCACAGGAATTATCACCTGGAAAGATCTACCAGGACGGTAACTAGTTGTCTACCCAGATTCACATCTTCCATGTAGGTGCTAACTAAAACCCACCACTACATCCATAAAGAAATCATATGATAGAAGCAGATATACTGTTCTTCCTAGAAAGATAATAGTTGAAAAGTGTACTTGGAATCAGTCTTTCCTGTCTGAAACACATAGTTGAATCTTAAAGGGGAAGAATGCAAAGGTGGCTTTAAATCATTCCCCTGGACTTACTCTGGGGTGGACTTGCCCAAGCATGTAGCCATTGATATCTCGCAGTAGATGGCAGCTCTTGAGGACACAGAGATGCACTGCTTACACTGAGAATCAGGAGACAGATAGCCCAAGAGATTTTTCAGCCCTGTGTGTGGGAAGACTTCCGACTGTCTGAACTGTATTGGGGATGTTATTTGCAGACCCAGCCTCTGTGTTGGGCAATGTTTTTAATTCTGGGGAAGACTTGCTCCACGTTATTTTTATAACTAATGCTTAATCAAGTCTTATTAGTCTTTTACTGATAGACTTATCAGTAAATAACATTTATTGGTGTTTTGTTGATAGAAAAATATGGGTTTTAATTGAAATTTTACAGGTGTACGGTTAAACAGTTTATTGGGAAGAAAAGGAAGCCTAGAAAAAATGAACAGTTACTGGGATGTGGGACAGTTCTTCAGTGTGAGCATGCTGGCTAATGATGTTGGTAAAGCAGTACAAGCAGCAGAGAAACTTTTCAAGCTGAAACCTCCAGTGTGGTATGTGATAGAAGACTGTAGCTCAAGTACACAGCTATGGGGAAATACACCAATTAAAATCTTGTGGTCACTTGGATAACTTAACTGGATCTTTCCATCTTAGATTGCTTATAACTCTGATTTTACACTCTATTCTTTTATTGTGGGAAGGAAGGGGGAAGGTAAGAAATTAATTTACCCATCTTTGTTGGGATGTATCCCATTGAAGAACATCCATTACAAGAAAAAAATTGTAAATTACTGATGATTTCTTGTGAAACAATTGTGAAAAGATTGTGAAACGATTCCTTTCAGAGTCCAGCTAGCTGCTGCTTCCCTCCCCTACCATGTTCTAGCTCATAATATCCTGTCTAATCACCATGTAACTACTCATGTAACTATACCCTTTTGCAAAAAGATACTGTTCATGAACATCCATGTGAGCTTATGACTTAAGGTTTAGACTAAACTTGCTATTCTTTCCAGAAATCTGTAAAAATCAACAATCATTTCCATTATGGTAGCTTTTAAAGTACATTTGATTTTGCAGTTAATTTTTTGGATGTATAAGTCAGTTAAGTTTTAGAATCTGGTCAAATTTTGTTTTCTCTCTCTTAACTCACTAATTCGATACATTCTAGGTACTTGAAATCATTAGTTCAGAATCTGATGTTAATTCAGCGTTTCAAGAAACTCACCATAGAACATTCTCCTAGACAAGAAAGATTGACTTTCTGGCTAGATATAATTTTTGAGGCAACGAAAGAAACAACTAATGGACTGAGATTTCCAGTAAGATACTATGTCCAAACAAGTTTTGTATGTCTTATGTTTCTGGATAGGATATAACAAGAATTGGAAGACTCTAAACATAATACTTACATACTTAACCGCCTGTTATTTCATTGCATGAACCAAAACCCTGTATTCTGCTAATCTTTACTCTATAAAAAACCATTTAACCTACCACCCTAAAAGCATTTGAAGAAATACTGTTAAGTCTCCTTCAGCAAATTGTGATGATACTGTTTTGTTGTGCATAGGAACAGAGCATCTTCTTGCCATGTCTTGCCCTTCTCTCTCCCACTGGAATTTTTTTAGGCCTTACTTTGACATTATCCATTGTCTATATTAGAGCATCTGAAGATACTGTCGTGTATTAGCTGCTGATTTATTAAGAAAAAATGTCCTCTCACTTCAGGTTTTGGTGATAGAACCAACTAAAGTGTACCAGCCCGCATATGTTTCAATCAACAATGAAGCGGATGAGAGATCTCTCTCTTTGTGGCACGTCTCTCCCACTGAAATGGTAAAATCACCAGCAGATGTGTTTCATATATCCTTATTCTTTGTGCTTGAAGTCACTTTTTTACATGTAGATTTTGGAGCACTGTACTATAATTTAAAGTTTGATACATTTCTGTGAAGCACAAGCCTTGATGTCTCTTTTGTGCAGATATGAAAGTTGACTTTTTATGGAGAAAATAGAAGGAGGGACTACAACTAGAACTCAACTGTTTTTGACCTCTAGTTCAGATTTCACTTATCTTGACCGTGTCTCTTAGAAGCATTTGTGCTACTTGGTCTGCTCATAATATTTCTCGTTAGAATTGTGTAATTTTTATTAAGATGCAGATTGAAGCTAGATAAAAAGTAAAGATGAAGCCCAGTTTTGTGTTTAATGTTTTTAGAAATTTTAGAGTGTTGCAGTTATAAGATTAGAAACTAGAAAAAAATGGCAGCCTGTGACAAGTAGGTGTCAAGAGATGGAATATTTGATGTCTTGGATTATTGGATAAGGCACAGGAGATTAGGAAAGGAGTTAGCACAGTTATGGACAGTGTGATCTCTTCAAAGGGAGAAATAATTTCAGTTTCACATTGAAAGACTTGAAATCTGGAATGTATTTCACCACCCATTCCTAATACCAGAACAACATAGGTGGAGAATAGACTAAAAATGCAGAGAGGCAAAGTGTGGAAAAGAAGAATGTTAGAGCAAAAGACCACACACATACCTGGATCTGTGACCTTCTTTTCCAGTATACTGTTCTACTTCACCACTTTGAGTGAAGGTGTCTGACACAACTTTGCTTTATGGAACAAATTCTTGGTGCGTATCTGTCAGTGCTGAATAAGATCCAGTATTAGCTAGATATTTATGGAGGGCTACAGTCCTAGGCAGAGGCTGTCCTTTCTCTGTTTTGCCTCCAGTGTGCTCCCTGGGCCAAAGCTGTTGGCTCGATACCTTTTAGGAAGATGAATGAAGTTTCCTTTCCCTTTGAGCCTAGGTAAGAGTAGGGCATAGCCTGCTCCACGTTTAATATGAAGTGTTGGTGTATTGAGTCAAAACATAATGTTTGGTAAATTGTACTTCAAGATTTAGTCTTCAAATTTAATTTTACGTGAGGAAATGCGGCCTTTACTTTCACTCTGTGGAATTTATATTATTTTTTCCTCAAGTGACTAAATCAGCAATGTATGGCCTTTCTTCACGTATACATCAACCTTATTTGAAATGGGGAGAAGAAATAAAGAAAGGGCAAGAGACATGTTGGAAAACCTTTATTTTGCTTACCCTGCTGTGACTTTGTTTTCCATAGTAAGTCACAGTTAAACTGAAGTTGATTATGACTCTTTGCTCTTTACAGAAGCAGATTCATGAATGGAATTTTACAGCTTCTTCCATTAGGGGAATAAGGTTGGTATGTCAGAAAACAGTTAAGTGTGCTTTTGTTTATGTTTTATATTTCTTTTAAGTGCAAAATCTAATTCCCTTAAATCTCTGCTTTGCATTGCCTGTTACAAAAGCTTGTTCTGTTCAACCTGCCTTGAAATATCAACACAGAAGAGTTTGCCTTTCCGTGCATGGGCAGGGTTGTACATTTCTCATAGGAATACACATCTAAGGGGGGGGGGGGGTGTGCTGGTGTGTGTATTCACTGGCAGACTTCCTTGTTTTCAATCATGTCCCTGCTTTTTATATATTTTTCTAAATTTTTCAGTGAGGTTATTGCCATCTCTGCATTTAAAAACATGGAGAGCAGAAGGAAAGAAGAGCCCTTAGCTATTCTTGCTTCCTTCCATAAGTAAAAGAACAGCTTCTCTGTTTTCCTTTAATAAAAGGAAACCATGGTATCTATTTTCCATTTGTAACTCAGAAATGTTTCTAATATGGCTCTATCTAAAAAACTACTAGCTAAAAACTATTATTAGAAAAATGTTAAATGAGGCATGGACATAGTTTGTGCTAAGGAAAGAATTTTTGAGCTGGAAGGAGACTGCTAGTGGAGTTTCTCAAGGACTAGCCTTTTAATACTTAAAGTAGTTTCATTTTGTGATGCCTATGTTAATGGAAACACTAGTCACATGTAAATTGGTCCAAACGTTAGTACAAAAGATCAGAATATTGTATAGAAATAACAGGATTGTTCTGAGAATTGAAAGGTCAGAAAAGAGTAACATTTGGTATTAACAACTGCAAAATACATGATGATATTTAGAAGCTAGCTTACGTGTCTTAAGTTGGGCTACTTTGCTGCCAGAAAGGGGAGTGGCAGAGCACCAGGAGGGCAAAAAAAATGAAACTTACCTGTACAACCTGGCAGCGTGTCTATGGCATTCTTGCTCCCTGCATTATGCAGGCTGTAGCTAAGAACCAGAGGAGCCGGAAGCACAGGGAAAACGAGGTGGGGTTTTGCCTTCTCTCTGCGTTTGTGAGTCACTATGTTGGTGGATCTGGCCGTGTAAATGACTGTGAGCTGGGGCCACTTGTGTGAGTGCATAAGCTTAAGTGCTTGAAAAACTCTGATTCATGTACAAGTGTAAGTTCAGATTCCTAATAAGTTCTGTAGCTCTCAAAGCAGAGAGTCTGGGCTGTGATTTTGACCATAAGCACCTAAGTTTTAGGTCCCGAGTGTGTCCGCTCCAGACTTGTACAATTTGATTAAACAAACAAGCTCAGTGAAAAAGTATTTCTCTGAATAAGGTGAGTGGTGATTGCCTTGAAAGCCTACAATTGTGGATTTGAGCATGCAGTCTACCATAACCAGTATTTTCTTCTAGAAGAAGCAGGTTTTGGTTTAAATGAATTCAATGTGACATTTTATTCTGCTACTGCAATGTGTTGTGAGTGGATGTGAAGTTGTCATTACTGAAGTCTGTGGAGCTGACTGAGCATTACTCAGCATAATGTTTCTGAAACGTATTAATTACCTTCAGTCAACACATTGCACAGACATTAATCTTTGAGAAAGATAACTTTTAATTAAATGGAAGCAAGCAATTCATTTGCTTTGATTCTTAATCATTACTGGGGATTACAAAGCTAAAAGAGGCAATCTTTTTAAACTTAGTGGAATTAGATGTTTGCTTTGTGTGTGACAACTTAAAATTGCTATACTTTTGAAACTGCATTAGTTTTGGCAAAAAAAGGAAGTGGTCTCAGTTAACCTATACTCTGTCAAAACCCTTAACTTGTATTTATGCTAAGCAGTTAATATTATATACCACATGCATTCCGCCATTTATAATACAGTATTATTACTTAGATATTGTCCTATCTGTCCTATGTTTGCGTCTTCTCTATCCTACGTTTGCCCTTGGAAGAATCATTTTGCTTTGTCGCTTAGTTCTCATGTCAGGTATTTTTTAATCTGCCTTGCTAGACTAGAAATTGCTGTCCAGAATGAAGCTACAGAATGGTGTAGTGTATTTTCACATATTTCTGAAAAAAATCTTCTGGCAAAATTCTAGGTTTTTTTTGGAACATTTGTCCATGTAGCCCTTAATGATGCTACGGCAAGTTGGTCTTGTAACATTCTGCAACTTTAGTGCACTCTGCTGTCATATATTTTCACTAACTGGCTCAACAGAGACTAAGCAAAATCTGAGACTTTGACTAATCAGATCAGGCAAGAATGTAATAAGTTTTATTAATGCAAAAAAATTATAAGAATACCTTAACAAGCATAAAACTTGGCATTTATGTAGAATAATACTGGAATGCAAATGTTTGGAATAAGAGATTAATTCCTAGATTTACTTTGATATTAATATTACATTTTATGGCCGCTTCACTTTTTGTTTAGTGCATTGATATGGGATATATATGACGCTGGCAAGACACAATATACAGTAAATAATCCCTTTGTCAGAATTATTGCTGCAGTTTGGAATAAATATTGGTCATCCTGAAGCTTGTTTATCAGTATAAAGTCCATAGAAATTTTATACAGTGAAGGATCTGCCATGCTGAAGGTATTTCATGGTTCAGTTTTACTGTAGGAGTAATGGAATTATAAAAACCAGAAGTACTTGTGGAGCTTAAAAGCAAGCCTTTCCGGATAGCTAGATTAGCATCAAAGCAATTCATTTTCCATAGAGGTGTCATCAAATACCAAGAAATTTGACAGAACTGTGTAAAAATGGGAGGGGAGGCAAACAGTAAACTTCAAAATACTTCAGACAAATAAGTATTTTACCAAAGTAAGCAGTAGCTTAATCATTTATCAAATTGGAGATAGGAGTATAGGATATATAAATAAACTCAAAGCTTATAGCTGTAAGGAAAATAAATATAATTGCGTACTGCCTCTCTGAGGTAATCAACTGTGAAAAAAGTGTTTGCTAAGTGTTTGTAATTCAAAGAAATTAACTCCGTCTTGTTGCATTTCTTCTAATAGTTACATCCAAAATAATCTTTTCTTAATGTGAATTTTATAGCATTTCCAAGTTTGATGAACGATGTTGTTTTCTTTATGTCCATGACAACTCTGATGACTTTCAAATCTACTTTTCTACAGAAAATCAATGTAGTAGGTGAGTTCGGTTTGTGTGGCTATTGCATGCAAGATCTATATCCTGAATAGAATTGATTTAGTAAAGATTGAAAGCTTGAAAGCTGGTGTTTTTGCTTGAGAAATCAATTATTTCTTCACTTTTTTCTTGATGAAGAAGCAATGAGCTTAATTCAGTGGTGTTTAAGGTGATGAGAGCAATGTCCCATTACACTTGTTGGCTAGTTCTGATCTGTTTACCTACAAGTCATTAGGTCTGAGAAAAGGCTTAAGTAGCTTATTCTATTTTATAACTATTATCTTCTTTTTCTGTGCCTTGGTCATGTCACGTAAGGTAATATATTGGTTTAGGTTCCCTTATGTACCTGTTCTGTTTCATTTAAGTAAGAGCAACTAGATGTAATAGAAATTTCTAGCTTATGTTGTGTCACAGCTATCTGTTACTGTTTGTGACTGTAAAATATTTCCTGATGATCTGTTGTCTCTAAACTTTACGCATGCTAACTGAATTTCACGCCTAAATCTTTACAGACCAAATTTTTCCTGTAGGATGATATTTGTCATATAAAACTTCTGAATGAATAGAAGTGATTTGTTAATACACTTAATATTTGGGGTTGGATGGTATATTTATTTTTCTTGCAATAATTATTATTTATGTATGACATGGAATAAACTGAGGTTAAAGAAAATTATTAGCTCTGCAGAGTGCTGTGTGTAAAAGATAGGAAACACCAAAATTGATGTTACCTTTTCAGCCTTAATTTGGCATTGCAATTTGTGTGTTATGAAATATGGTCACATTTTTCATGCCTTATTCAGTCACTTCAATAGTCTGTTGCAGAGGTATGTGTTTATTAGTCAGTGAAAGAGATGTGAATAATTTATATTTAATTTGTATATTAATTTTTAATAATTGTTCACCATTTGTTACGGAATTTGGAAAAAAGTGAGTGGCTCAGGCATGGCAAAAAGTGAGTGGCTCAGGCAAGGAACTACAGGAAAAGACAGTCTTGTACTTAAGGATCTCTATCCCAGCGAACTAGATGACATTGGTTAAAACTGTTCTTCAAAACATGTTACTACTTTTATATTCTTGGCTTTCTGGATGCTTGATTAGAAGCCACAAAATCTGATTTTCTGAAACACTGAGTAATCACCCTTGCAACCAAAGTCCATAGGAACATTTAAATTAAACTTAAGGCAATAGAATTCTTGTCACTAAACAGAAGGAGAGCCACCCAATATGATGCCACAAATTTAGCACTACTGAATTGAACCATTGAAAATCAATACTTCATTTTTTAATATTTCAACTTTTTCTCTAATTACATTTGTAGAGACAAGGCCATACTAAGCACTTTCCATCAAAGTGTACAGCAAAAATATTTGAGTTGGCTGTACCAAGGTTTTACTATGCAATTACAATAACAAGCAACTAGTGGGTTTTGCTACAGCAACTAAATAATTTTATAAATAATTAGTCTTTTCAGTGTGTGTTTGATGTTCTTCCTCATTTAAAATAGGATAAATATGGAGAAAGTAAGTAATGAAGGAAAACTATGAACATGCTAGTCAGTTTATTAGCTTGAAAGCAAAGCCCACCTTGTGAAGAGTCTGTATAATGTCCATCCAAAAGGATTTTTTTATTTGATCCTATGCTATTTATTGCTTTTTTAGATTCTGTGGGTTGGTGAAAGAAATTTTGTCTGATGCAGCTGGCAGTACTCTGGAACTAGAAGGAGAAATAGATGGAGACACACTGGAGGTATGTCAAGGATTAAAGATCCAAGAACTCTGAAATTCGTTCTCCATCTTGCCTGCACTTTCATATCAGTATGCTAGAAAGATAATAAATGGCATTTAAACTCCTTAATCATATATGAAATTTCAACTCTTGCAATACTGTTTGTACACAGGGGTTGCATTCATTTGAAAAACCACATTTTTAATGAAGTAAGACTGTTATTACTGTAAACTGTACAAATCCCTAATGAAGATGTTACTGATCTTGTATTTATGTTGCAAAGAATCTATAGATGAGAATCATCTGATATCAGCTGGCTTAAGTGGATAAAAAATATAAGATATTAAATAAATTCTAGGAAAAAGCCATTTAGCAAAGGGATTTCAATTTTTCTAGCTGGTACCTCATACTATTACTACTCCAGGTAATTTAATTTGATGGACTTTTTCTGTTACAGAGGTTTGCAGATATTTAGGATCACATTAATCCATTGTGCTTTCTACTTATCACTGAAATGTCTGTGTTAGGAACCTAGTAGCTGTAGGC
>VZSF01008372.1:0-161497 GCA_013398295.1 Chionis minor | reverse complement strand
TGGTGTCCAGCCTGGTGCTGGGACAGGAGGACAGACGAAACACCACCTGTGCTCCTCATTTTTTGAACATTGTTCCGAGGAACGTACAGCCTCTTCTGATGGTTCTAAGCTGCCTGGTCACAGTATCGTTAGACCCCAGGTCGCATAGCAGGAGTGGATGGTAACCTGTGGCGTTCAGCAGGCTTGGCAGCCTCCCGGCGATATTCACGAGCATGAGCTCCTGGCGGGCAGCAGACTTCTCGAGAGAATTTGTCTGGATTGTAAACAATTCTTCCCATGCAGCTCAGTAACCCTGGCAGCATCTTGCATTATTTCCATCTGTTTCAGTCCATGTACCAACTTTGTTGATCCTCCGAGAACAAGAGAAAGGGTGCATCTGACCTCTGCCTGACATGTTGTGAGCTCTTGGTTGTCATAGTAGCCACATCTGTGTTCCACCCTGAAATCAAATAGGAGAAACAGATATCAAATAGGACAATAGAGAATCAGGATGCTTTTAGCTGTAGAAGGTGATTTCCAGGTGGAAACAGTTACCCTTCACAGTCTTAAGTGTGAAAAGTCAGGCACACAGTGTACCTCCCGAAATGAGGACAGGAAGCTCATTGTCGACAGAAACACAGCATGAGCTCAGCAATCCCATCCATGATGTAAGGAATCACACATATCAACTTCCAGAGACTGCAATTTATGTCACCTTCTCAAAAAGAAGTGTGTGTTTGCCAGAGACAGGAGCCATCCAGCTGACAAAGTTAAGCACATCCTGCAAGGAATGCCTGATTTAATGATGAGATTCATAGTGTTTAATGCCATCACCTCTACAGCTAGGATCCCAGTGACCAACTGGAAAATCTCAGTACCAAAGACAGTACTAAATTGTCCAGGTTTAGTAGGTGCAGAGGAAAGCATGGAAAAGTATCCCCTCAAAACACGAAAAGAATTAAATAACCCAATTTCAAAACCAATATAAAACTTGTGATCACCTATTGTTTTGGGTCCCCCATTTGTTGTGTTCTGAATGATTCCAGTTTTTAATGTCATCCACCCAGTTTTGCAATTTATATTTTTTCATGATCTCCATGAACATGTATGCCAGAGGGACAGAGCCTTGCTCTCTCTGCTTCTTCGCATGAGATGATTCTAAGTTTCACAGCTAAGGATGAAAAGCAAATTAACTGGATATTCTATAATTTGCCACGAAAAATGCAGTGTGGTCATATCTGAAGCAAGTGTGGTGATATCTGAAGCACAGCAGGCCCTCCCATGTTCTTCAAATAGATACTATGTGGGGTATCTCAGCACAGGATGGTAATCGTAGAGAAAAGTTAACTGGCTAGCAGCAATCACTTTATCTTGCTTGTCAGTGATTACTTATGTAAATTTGTTCTCCCCTCAATTCCATACCAGTGCATCAAGGTGACATGCCACATGTGCATAATTACTGCCAGTGTTATTTCCAGACCTTGATCTACAAAATGCAAAGTGCCACTTATTAGAAAGTCCCCACAATCAAAGAGGCTTCTTTCATTTCTCTACACGTTTGCTGTTCTCTTTTGATAGGCACAGCATGTAAGAAACCAGTGGGAAGCAAACACTGCATTCACAACGTGGCTTCTCCTTTGTTAATTAGCTAAATCAGGTGCATAATATTGTCTGTGTAAGTCCTAGAGAGTCTGGGACATTTTTGCTCTTACCACACAGGGAAATGCCGCTTTATCCAAGTCTGTAAGACAATAAAAATTAAAAATGAAAATGAAAATTTATTTATTGTTTATACAACATCACAGCACTTCACAGGCGAATGATATGGGGCTCTCAGCCCCCCAGGAAGTAATAATCCATGGGCCAGATTCAAGCTTTGTCATTCTTTACTCCCTGTGCTGCCCTTCTGACTCTGGGTCGATTCATCAGAAGTAACAGCATCAGGATCTGGCTTTATTTAAAGAAAACCTCAGAGCCTAATAACCAGGATTAAATAAAATGATGTCACCTCAGCCCTAACTCATTTAAACGAGAATGAAAAAAATCCAACAAAACCACCAAAGCTTTTTGCTGCAGCCATATTTTAGTCCTTGATATGCAGAGTCATCATGACTGGGACCGTCCTGCAGAATCAATCAGGTTGTTTCCCACCATGTCTAGCTATAACAAACCCGAGCTGCTGATGACTTAAAATTAGCATACACTTACCAAGAAATGCATGCCATTGCTGATACTCAATAACAGGAGTGAGAGCCTCATCCAGCTCACAGAAAGAGGCAGACTTCATCCCAAAACATTACTGTGTTCGCTCTTCAGTACTTTGTCTCATCACGTATCAGCTCCTACTTCCAGAATCCACAGACGAGGCAGTGGCAGTCCCTGCTCTTCCCTCTACCAACAGACCACCAGAGAGGCCACACTTGACCCTGTGCAGTAAGGTTTGGCTGGTTGGAATGTGGTCTCCACAACAGGCAGTTGGACAAGGTGCTGTAGGCCAGCAGCAGCTGTTGCTGTATTATGCAAAGACCCAAATTCCAGCTGGGATCTGCTTGTAGAAGTCAAGGAGAAGGCAGCTGAACCCATAGGGTTGGGACTGTCTTCTTTAGACTGAGTCCAAGTCCATATATGTTTCAAGCCAAAAAGAGCTTCTTCGGAAAAGTTAATCAACAGCAAGATTATTTAATCGGAGCCACAGTTCTGCCACAGTTGATATTACATGCAGCAGAGAGAAGCAGCTTTTGGGGAAGTCCATTCTAATTTGATTTTTAAAATGATGTATGCACAGAGAATCAGAGCTCAGCCCCACACCATATTGCAGCGTTAGAAAGTAAGAGGCAGAAAAACTAGCATGATAAAAATATTGCACTAGTCTAAACACAAAGGCAGCCTCACAAATAAAGTGGCCTTACTCCAAAAAAAGGCTGAAGATAGAGACAGGGCAGAGACAGGGAAGGGGCAATAGGCTTCTTTAAGAAAACACTTGGTGTGCTGTGTCCTAATCTGGGCAATCAGGGGCATATCTGAGTCCCTTAGTGCTTTTATTTACCAAAAAATGCTGAAGAGGAAGGAAAGTACTATTAATCCAACGAAGCATATGAGGCATGGTGCGGCTNCCCCCCCCCCGCATCGGTGATAACTCCTGCCTGTGAAGGATCTGAAGTTAAGATAAGAAAGTATTCTACTAACACAAGTGTACAGGGCCATGTGGCCCTCAGCTGCTCGGTAAAGTGTCCAGTTTGGTGCAGGGATGGACAACAGACTAACTGGCGAGGTGGCCGGTACCAAGCAAACTTAATGCTTTGTTGTAAGAATGAAAACAGGGCACGCTTCCCTTCCAGTGGGAGGGGATCCCATTGTCTCCTGGTTCACAACATTTGGCCAGTTTAGTCTCTGTTGGACTCTGAACTTTGTGACCCCTGCTGCCCAGTGTGTAAATACAGTGCTGTACTCCCAGTTTCTGCCTTTTCCCCTGGGTGTTGGCCACAAGGAGTGCTTTTCTCCTGCCCTTCCCAAGCAGCCCTGTAGTAGCGCCAGTGCATCTGCTCTCTTCTGGGCTACAGCAACTCGCCATGCCCAGGCAGGACTCAGCAGCATCTGGTCACCTGCCCTCCCTTCAGACTCTGTTTTGGGGACTGTCAGTCCTACTTCTCGCTGTGGTCAGCCTCACATTGAGGGATTTTGTCAGCTCTAAAGGATCAAGCTGTTTCCCATTTCTTCCAGAGCTGGAGGAAAAGGAGGGATAATCTGGCCCAGCCTTTGTGATGCAGCTCTTAAATACACAGGAACTTTACCCATCCTCAAAGTCACATGGGCCCCAGGGGCCCGATTCTGCTCTCTGGCAAACCTGCTGATTTAATGCTGTCTATTGTTCCTTTGAAGTCCGTGTACTGGCTCCAGATTTACATTGGTGTAAGAGGGATCTTGGTACAAACAAAGCACTGCAAGATGCTAACAAGACACTTTTTCTGAGAGTCTCAGTGAAAGAAATCCCATGACAAGCAAGATCCAGTAATGCTGGGACAAAGCACACAGCTCCCCTCTGCTCTTCCTGTCTGGGCAGGCATAGCATCTTGCCCAGAGTGCTAATATCCGTGGAGAAAAAAAGTCCCCCCTCTCTTTTCCTCCGTAGCCGCTCTGGCAGGCAGACCCCCCCTCTCTGGAGCGGTGAGCCAGAGGAGGCTGTCAGTGTCAGGAGCTGCCGAGGGCCGGGGAGCTGCAGGGCAGCAGGACCGGGAACTGCGTAGGCAGCTATTGACCCCCGCACTCTGCGTCTCTCCCAGAGTGGGGGGACTGGGGGAATTGAGGGCAAGGAACAAATGAGACTGAGACCAAAGGCTTCAGCAAAGAAGTTGCCTTCCTTTTACAGACCAATTCAATTAGAAACATCTTAATGGAGACTCGTTTCGTAACTCCCACTCAGCCAGACAGGACTAAAGGGGCATATACTTGCTGCCATACAAGTTAGGGGTCTTCACCCTGGTTGCCAGCAGGTCTCCAGTCAAAAGCAAGAGCAAAAGCTGAATAAATGGGCTGCTGCCAAACCACTGGTTTAATAACTGATCTGGAGAGATGGCAAACCTTTGCTCCGACCTGGTATGCCTTCTCACCCCAATTCCACTCTGTCCCTACTAACAGAACTAATTGAAATATTAGCAGACAATCAGAGCCCTGAAGGGTAACACAGCAAAAAAGCTTCTGCTTTTAGATGCGAACTTCTCCTGCCCCTGTGTGCATCATCAGGGAAATACATACATGTTTGTGAGCTTTAGAGAGTGTATGCTTTTCCCTATTTAAAGCCCTGCAAAAATAATCCAGCCGAGATGAGGAATGCCTTGGAGAAATGGGATTTTTTGCTTATGGAATACATTCTAGTGTTTTTCCCAAAGGCCCTCGTTAGGCCATAATATTGAAAAAAAAAACCCACTAAACCCCTTAAGGTGGTTTGATAGCAAGCAAAGCTATACAAGAGCTGAGCAAACTGTCTTGTCCAAACTTTTTTCACCTTTCTTTAGACAAATGGTTTTATTGTTCTCTGCACAGCGCTTGCAGACAAAGTTGCAGCGGAGCTGGGAAGTATTATTAGTAAGGTTTATTATAGCATCTCGCCTTGAATGGCTGCAGTGAAGAAATCCCCACTGGGTGACCCAGGGTGCAGATGAGTATAGAAGCTGTGTGATTCATTGTGCACAGCGCAGCGTGAAATACTCGCACCAAAGCATTTGCCTGGGGAAGAACTGGGCCTTTTTCTGCCTTAGGGGACCTGTGATCTAGCTGGCATTTCCTGGGTTTTTTTGCTTGAATTACACTTCATGACCCTGTTTCCCAAACATATTTTAGCCTTTTAAAAGTGTGTGTGGTGAGACTACCTAACACCCCAGGCTGAAGCTTTAAACTGAATTGCTTAATAGGGAAGGTAGGTCAGGTAGCGCTGGTTTTGTTCCTCAACTACGTAATCAAGTAATTCTAGGACATGGAGTACATCTAGAGCATTCAGTCATGTGAAAGAATTTTCAAATAATTTTCTAAGAATATTTACATTTTTCCATTTGTAGTGTCTTCAGGAGTGATTTTGAACAGGGTTGACTGTATCCTTTCTCTGATGGATGAAGTTCGTGCCAAACCTGCTGTATTCACTCAGAGCTAAAGCCAGTCATTTAATTGCTCAAAACGTCAGGTCTGTTGAGATTACTTGTTCACTGAGTTGGTGTATTAGCGGAAAATAAATGATATCACCTCAGTTTAAAAGCATAAGGCCCAGATAAGGGTTAGACAGCAATCTGATCAGTCTTGTCAAGACAGAGGTGCTTCTGAGTATACCACAAGAATGAGGTTTAAGCACCTTCAAAATGTTAATGTCAAAAACAATGGTGATTTTGGAAAACAGGCACCTCCAGAGACAAGCAGTAAGAAAGAAGGGTTTTAAAGATTTCATTTTGATCTTAGAGGCACTAAAACCAGTGTTAGCTTCTCAGCCCACTTCTGAACATGGCCACAAGGATCTCTCCCGGGAATCATGTGTGCTTTAGAGCTGACTCTAAAATACATCTGAAGAAATAAGAGCGGGTAGGAATTGCCAGTGATGGTGGGGAAAGGAGAATTGAAAGGAGCAAATTTAAAGAAAAATAGAGCAAACCGTAAAATTGTCCTGGAAAGGAAGGTCCTTTTTTTCCAAGGTGCTGCCTTTCACACAGCTTATCTGGACAAGGTTATTAGAAGTTGGATTAAAGCAGGTTATTGGTCCTCCAGCCAGCCATGCAAGGAAGGCCTGTGAGGGATGTGCACATCAGCTTGAGTGGATTTGTCCTCACATTGTGTGTTGTCTGTGAGGAGTCAATTGAGCTCTGAGGGGAAGGGGAAGAAGTCACTGGTGCTTCATCACTTTGAGGTTATGCAGTCTTCCATGAGCTCACAGGCTGGCTGGAAGGAGGAGGGAAGAAAGAATATCTCAGAAGACACGAGAGGAAAGTACTATAGGCTGGACGTAAGTGGGACAAGGTGTTGGTGATGTTGGGTGGTCCATTGAGGCCTCTTTGTGTGACTGATAATTTCAGGCTTTGAAGTGAAAAAATAAAAAAAAAAGTTGGCTTAGCACAGGACTTCTGTCATTGCAATGGCTTCTGCTTAAATGACACAGGGCTAGATCTGTTGCCTACCACATACAATAGGAAGGGACAAATCAAGGCCTGTAAAGTAACACTCCCTCATCCTAAAAAACACTAGGGGCAACCTTGGGGGCATTGATGGCTGAGAAATATACCCCTCAACTCGCATAGAATCACCTGTTAGCACCTACTGCAATGTCCGAAAAGTACAGCACAGCCAGAGGCACACTGGAGACATTTGGTCTGTGGAAGGATTCTTCGCCTAAGGTGGCCTTACCAAATTACTACCTGTACTAGCCAAAAAGGCAAATGTTTGGTACCCCAGAGATGCTTTTGAGCAGGTTCTGCATTTCCTCCTGATCGCGGTGCACTCAAGATGCTTGGACAAGACTCTTGCTGCCTCCATGGGAGACAACAGCAGTATCAATGCCACCCCTACCAAGTTTCTTTCCTTGGAAATGGAGAAATGGATGCCAAAGTCGTCCATAATTTCCCTGTAGGCAATTCAGTCATTGCAGCAGTTTTTTCCCTTTCCTATCAGGTGAAAACACATGAAATTGGTTATAACTGGCTCTGTCTTTCCTAACACCAGAAGTCATTAAAGAAAGAGACCAAGGCAAGAATGACATTCTGATGGGAGAGCAGAACACGTAGACAGTCCTTTCCTTTTCTCTGTGACCTCCCTGTCTGCTCGTAGGCTTTCTTGCAACTACTTGTCTCAGGTTGAAGTGCTCCATTTCCTTCCTAAAATCTTTCTTGTGCTAGTAATCAGGGCAATATAAAATGTTCCTTTTAGACCATCTGGAAGCCACAGGAAACATCAATTAACTGCATATATTTGAGTCATAAGTACATTAGGCTAGAAATTTCTACATCGTGTAAAAATTAAATCCTGTAAGGATTTTAAGCTGTGCAATGTTTAATTAAATGGTGGCCCCAGAGCATGGGGATCAGAATCATGTCCCTGGGCTATCGTGCAGAGTTTGCCACGAATCCATGCAAGCCAGTCCCCACCAGAAGTGTAACTGCAGAGATTTTTTCACGCAGTGAGCTGCCTGTCAACTGGTGCAGACACATTACAAGTATTTCATTTATATCTCTTTTGAAATGCAGAGGATTTTATTGGATATGTCCAGCAAAGCTGCTGAAAAATAAAGGAAGTGTGCTCCCTACTGACTAGAAAACCCCAAAGCAGAACCTGCCAGTTCGATTCATGCACACTGGTCTAAAATACCAGCAACAGTTTAAAATTTAAGCCAACTCCTTTCTTTGTACGCCGGCAACATGCCAGGATGTGTATGCACCACAGCGCAGCTCTCAGCTGGAGTAACTCAGCTGTGGTGAACCCAACCATGCCTCATGGTGCAGGCCTTGGGTGGCCTCACATTGCAGCAAGAAGGAGTAGGAGAAGGAAGCCTGCCATTCCCACCCTTCCTGTGGGGCTTTAGCTTTGATTCTTGCTTTTGCTTGATGAGCTCAAGCAAGTCACCTTACATCACTTTCCCCTTATTTGTGATCAAAGTAGGACTTGAATACTGTTACTTGTGCATGATACTGTAATCACTCCTGAAGTTCCAGCTATGAGCTGTATGGGAGCAAAGAGATTTCCCTGCCAGCAAGGGCAACTCAGGGCCCAGCACATTAGTTACCGGTTGCTGCATTCCCCAGCTCTCAGGAGAGCAGTAGGGAGCTGGGAGGAAAGGGCTCACAGCTCCACCATCATTTCGCTGGCAAAGTCCTTCAGAGCTCTCACCTGTGCCACCTGGAGGGCAACTATGCTAACAGGAGAAATTGCACAGAGAGCAAAATGGTTTCCTGGAGTGGGACTGGCCACTTTTAAACCAACATCAGGCCTGTCACTTCGTAGGGCATCCAGCAGGTACTACCTCCCTGCAGCCAAGGCCCCTGCTCCCAGAGCAGAGAGGTGTGAAGTATGCAGTCCTGCAGCAGCTGAGAAGCTGCTTGTGCACCAAAGCAGAAGAGGGATACTGCTAGTTTTCCAGCTACCCTCTTAGGGAGCGCCAAATAAATCAGAAAAATCTAATGGTGTGGTTTAGAGCCCGCGTTGAATACCTGAGTGCACTGTCCTCTATTCTAGGGCACTAGTGGAGTTCATCCTTTTCCACTGCCTAGCCAGGAGCAGCATGGGGGCAACTTCACTCTGCAGGCAATTTCATCCTGGGCAATCCCAGCCCAGGGCTCTCCTGTGAATGTTCCTTCTAGGATTTCAAAGAAATGAATAATGAGAGACACTAAAGTGGAGATTGGATTTGCTGAGTGTAGGTCTTGGCAAATTCACCTCACAATGGCCTAGTCAAAAGTGGGGTGGCAGGTCACCTCTTTTTCACTTTATTTCATTTGGGAGAAAGCCACAAGAGACTCTAACAGCAGGGAACTGTATGTTGGATAAGGAGTTGGCTGAAGGGATGTGGCAATGGCTGATATTGAAGTGGGAAATACCATGTTAGAGAACAGTTGTTAATGGAGGTCATCAGAGGTGGTACTGATTAATGTTTGCATTAGTGATCTGAAATAAATATTAAGGGCATTATTAACGGCATCTTTTGATGACACAAAGCTAGGTAGCATCATCCATAGAATTGGCGATGCAATCTGAGAAGAACTGAGTGAGCTTAAGGACTGGAGCATTAATAAAAATACAATTAAATTCAGTAGTACAATTTTCAGGGTCTTGCAATAAGGAACTGATGACAAAACCTTTTTCTGGGAGCTGAGAACTCCTGCTAGAATTGAGTGAAGCAGAGAAAGACCTGTGCATATGAGGTGATTATGGGATAATTATATGCTGCCAATGTGATGTAGCTGTGTAAAAAGAAAATGTGGTCTTAAGCAGTGTCAGGACTGTAACTGTTGTACAAAGTGACAGTGAAACGTCATCCCTGTGGTATACAACAGTCCCTGCTGAAGACAGATGAACTGCTCTGGGAAAGAGGGAGCAAACAAGAGGGAGGAAACGCTGTCTTCTAAGGGGAGGCTCTGAGCATCGTGCCTTGTACAGCTTGGTGCAATGAAGGGAGTACGACTATCTGTACATAACACAGCCACCCAATATCAAATATGGAGAGGAGCTATTTAGGTCCATGCACAATGTTGTTTCAAGAGAGAACAGGTGCAAAACAACGATTAATAAAGTGAAACTGGAAGTCAGAAGGTCAGAGCTCCGGGAATGAGCTGATCCTGCAGATGCATGTCTGTGGCAGCAGAAGGAGAGGAAAGGCGATGCTGGAGTGCCATCGTCTGCCCATTTACAGCATTTCAAGGATCTCAGGAGGAGGATCAGTGCTGCAAGGATCAAGCAGGACTTCTTTTGGAATTGATTAAAAAAAACCCCTCTGTGTGTGCACTATGTTTTGTGCCAGTGAAATTAGTCTTGACTCTCCCCTGACAGCACAGCTGGACGTGCAGATCTCCCCTGACAGCACAGCTGGACGTGCAGATCTCCCAGGCAGACACACTGACACATGCAAAAGGAGGAGAGGGACAATGCATGCAGCCTCCTCTGCTGGCTGGAAGAACCCATATCACAGCCCAAATGCAGCAGAGAAATAATAGCAAAATACCTGCAAGTTCCCCAAGAAGAAAGCTACGAAAAAAGGGGTGAAGAAGCCAAACTCACTTCTGAACTCTAACATGAACTTAAAAAACATGCAGTGTCTGAGTTGGTTGTGTTGCAGCAGACCATCACATCACCTGATTGTTACCTGTTGTAGTGATAGTGGGGATATCACACTGTCTTTCTGCAACTCATCCCTTTCATAGCTATCTTACACAAGGCTGTGTGACACGTTAAAGAAAAACTGCAAACATTTTCACTTGAAGTACATGCTTTGGCTCATTAGTCCTCAACAGTATTGATTTTCTGTCTTTTTCTCTCAGTTAATTGTTCCAAATGGAGAGGGGCTCCCAAGGCTGTAGTAGTGATACCTATGTTCCTAATCACACACCTCAGAAGAGGATGGAATGTTCATTTTTAAGCTACTAAGTGTCACTGTGACACAACTGAAAAACAGCCGTCTGTTTCGCATTTGCAAACATTTTGCAATGCAGGTTGGTGTCAGGGCCTGCCAGCATCTGCAGCAATGCTGCCAGCCAGCTTATTAACAGTCCAATTGTCTATGCAGTGGTTACACCAGAGCCTAGATGGCTCTGCAATCAAAGCATCCATTTTCAACATCCTTTGCATGTATTTACAATATTTCCTACTTATAGAGTGCACTGCCTCTGTTAAATGCTTCATCAACCATTTGGTGGAGAAGGGCACTGAGAATAAAGAGAACTAGCACTCAGTGCCACATTTCTGAAAGCAAACCCATACGTGATTGATTCTTACTTAGCATTGCCACCAAGTTCGTGTGAAAGGAGTGCCCATCCCAGGCAGAGCTTTGTGGGATGTGCCAGGCAAGGAGGTCAAAACCCCTGAGACCCTGGCTCCTGTCACACTGCATACAGCACTGACAGCCTTTGCAAGGATGGAGTGGAGGAGTGGGGGAATACGTCCCTCCTTGCAAAAATCATGGGAAGCCTGGGATGTTAAAGAGCTCACAACAGCATGCAGGGCCAGGCTGGAAAAAGGATGTTGTGTGTGGTTCTCCTCCAGCAAGTGGCCAGCCGGCAGGAGCAGTGGAAGTGCTCGGCATACATCAGTATGCTTTTGGTACCTCGCACCAACAGTACTTTGGAGTTCCTGGGCCTCACTGAAGCTGGCCAATGAGCACTGCAGGTCAGCAGGAGAGAAGCTAGAGCATTTCTTAGTGTTTGGCCTGCATTCATGGCCATTCACTTTGAATGTTTCTGGCTCCCTCTGAGCACAGGCAGTGCCTCTACTCCTGCCTGTCAACTGTCCTGCTGATGCTGCTTCTCACCTCCACAGCCCCTCCTGCCCTGCTGTCGTGGTTTCGGCTGGGATGAAGATGAGTTTCTTACTAGCAGCTGGTATTGTGCTATGTTTTGGATTTGGGATGAAAATAGTGTTGGTAAAACACTGATGTTTTGGGTTGCTGCTAAGCAATGAAGGCCTTTTCTGTTCCTCATATCACCCTGCCAGGGAGCACCCTAGGGGAGGCACAAGAAGTTGGGAGGAAACACAGCTGGGACAGCTGACCCCAACTGACCAAAGGGATATTCCATACCATGTGACATCATGCTCAGTGTATAGAGCTGGGGGAAGAAGAAGGAAGGGGGGGCTCTTCAGAGTGATGGTGTTTGTCTTCCCAAGTAACCATTACGGATGATGGAACCCTGCTTTCCTGCAAATGGCCAAACACCTGCCTGCAGATGGGAAGCAGTGAATGAATTCTTTGTTTCACTTTGCTTGTCGGCATGGCTTTTGCTCTACCTAATACACTCTCTTTATCTCAACCCACACGTTTTTGCTCACTTTTACTCATCCGATTCTCTCCCCCATCCCACGGTGGGGAGGGGAGTGAGAAAGCAGCTGCATGGTTCTAGTTGCTGGCTGGGGTTCAACCATGACATCTGCCCACTGGCAAGCGCCAGCAGTGGCAGCAGCACCTGTGTGAGCACCTAGGCAGACTTCTGGGGCTTGTGTCAATAAATGTGATTTTTTTTTAAAAAGCAAAACCAAAGACCCCACGAAGTGGTCACCTCATGCTGACTGCACCTGAACCCCCTGAGCGTGAGGGGAGCTGAGCTGCAGCTGGGCTGAGGGGGACACCCAGGTCCTGCAGAACATCAGCAGCGCAGCATCCCCAACACCGACCGCCCCAGCTCCGCAGTGAGCAGCCCGCGGTGCCATGCCCTTCTCCCCGCTGTGAGGCCTGGGGGAGCAGCCATGGCTGACCTGACAGGAGGGCCGGATGTCTCCAGGAGAGGCACATGCCTCCCTTAGACATTCATTAAATATTGCTGCCTGAGTCTTTCGTGCATTTATGCAAAGGGGAAGTAATAACGCCGGTGCCTTTCTTACCTGCCAAGAGCCTCACTGCTGTCATGGGATGTGGCCCTGCATGTTGGTCGGGGGGTGAGGGGAGGCAGCAAGGCCTGTGGTGCAGGCCGCTGGGGCAGGCAATATGGCCTTAGCTTGCATGCCCTCCCCTTTCCCCATGGCTGTTGGGGGCCGGTGGGGACTGATGGTGTCAAATCACCCACACAGGGGGGTCCTGAGGTCCCCCTGGGCCAGCAGCCCTGCAAAGAAGGCAAGGCTTTGCCACCAGGCCTCTGCCTGGAGCCACCAGCGCAGGAGCAGGCCAGGTTTTCAGCCAGGGAGCTGAGGACTTTCTCCAAAGCATCAAAACTAAGCTACCTTTGATGGTGTAGGAAAGACGGCTGTAGGACATCCCTTCCAAGAATGCATACCAAGTGCACAGAAGGGCTCCACAAGTTTGGTCACAGTGCTGAAGGTGTACGAGCACACACAGCAGGCCCTTTATCTCACCTGCATGCAAACACCTCACAGACACGAACCTAAGACATCACTGCTGCTCCATAGACTTTGTTCCTTCTGGGTCCCACATAAGAGAAATTGGGGTTTGTGTCCCCCAGCACATACAGAGGTGATAGGAACTCAGATTATGCACAGTTCTTAAACCTTTTTCTCCATCTGCCACTCACCTTTTTCACCAATCCATCCTCTCCGCCCTGCTAGGCATTCCTGTTGACCTCTTCCCTCCACAACAGCCCCGTGCTCTCTTCCAACTCATACCCCCAGTTCTTTGCCTTTTAATCTGCTTTCTGTTCCTTCACCTTCTTGTCCAGGACAGACATGAACAAAATGTGTGAACCCTTAATTATGCTTTGGCCATCAGAACGGACCAGCAAACAGGAAGTCAAAAATGTTCCATAGGTGCTTTTCTCAACCTTACTTTCACTGGCTAAGATAGAATGACCAGCCATTACTATATTCCTGGCTGACCTGAATGGTTTCTCCACTGAGGAGAGGTTATACAGGATCACATCCTGCTTTCCTGTGACCTCAGTCTACTTGAAACTTCCCCAGCAGAAAATGGCCTGCACTGGAGGAAAACCACTGAGCAAAACCAGTATGTGTTTCTTGACAGTCCCCACCAACAGTCTATAATATTGCAGAATATGTAGAATTCACCTAACACCAGTGTGGTTATAAACAGATGCATTTTCCCAATTCTGCTGTGAATACTGAAGGGGACACACACACTTATTTTCCAGGTTAAATTTCTGTAGTTCATTCCTGATGCCTTCATTGAACTAAATCTCCCTGGGGCTTTACAGGTCTTTTTCCTTGCTTCCTGATTCTTACAGGACATCTGCCTCTAGACTAATTAACAGAACCATACCAGAAAAACCATAAATACAGTCTTACCATGCCCACACAAAGCTCTGTCTTGCCTGATGTTCTTCTCCTCTGGTTGTCAATAGACAATGCTCAGGGAAGGGCGAAAAACAGATCAAGCATGCAGCGATCCTTCCCTGGAGACTGTCCTACTCTCCTCTTTTCTATGGTGGCTCAGGTACTTCCTCAGTCAGAGATGGTTTCTTTGTGGTAGGACTCAGCTACGGAGGACATATCTGTTCTGAGTCCTGTTTCTTATACTAATTACTCTGGACTTGAAGTAGAACAGGCATTTCACCTCCATTTTAGTTTTTTTAACTCTGTTCCAAAGAATGTGTCGATTTCAATAAGTTAACATTTTCCGGAATTTGTCGTCTTTACTTGACCTTGGTTACACTTTGAGGTATGTATCTTTTTTGGAGAAATGTAGGTTTAGATCAACCGGAACATTTAGCAAATGTACATCAACTGGAGTTAACTGTTTTATCAAAACCAGTGTATAATTAATTGCTGATACATAGACAGTGTCTAGGTGAGGCCTGATCTAGTTGCTCTGCAGAGAGTACACATAGACTCACGCCATACAGCTGAGGGTTTGTGAACCGCGCTTGAGCAGGATTAACAGGCAATACAGGAGATACAGTCACCTTCACAAGTCCTGTGGTACTGACCACCCTGCGGTACAGTCTACAGGAAACGCTGTAAGATGCCATGCACAGGCACACAGTCACTATCCATGTCATATGTGAGCACTACCAAATGTTTGAAGTTTGATATTCCTGCTCAGGAAACTAAAACAACTAAGATTCATTCACATTGGTAATACTGTGTAACAGTATGGCTAATTAAAAGGAAAGATGGGTAACAGATGTGTCAGCCTAAGTAAAATGCAGTTATTCAGAGAATACATTTCCACTGTATTGGGTGATTCAGTTTTTCTCATTGTTCATGATCATTAGTGACATTACTCTCTGAACTTGACATTTCCCATTCTATATAGGAAGGCATCTTTTTTACAAGAGGGATATCCATTGTTCTTTCCATTGTTAAAATAGTTTTTTCACCAGTTGAAAAATGTGATGTTTTGCTGCAAGCTGGCTGAAAAAGAATACTTATTGAAAGGACATGTCAAAGTTTCCATATCATTTTCCAATAATATTTGTGTATAGTGGTGCATGGTCTCTACTTAGAGGACTTGGCAGTCTATCAGGTCTTTTTATTGTTAACGCTGAGACTGGATAAGAGCACTTCTAAACTGTGGAGAATAGTTCTTTGCTGTCTCTGACAACCTTAGGATTATCTCTGGTAACGAGTGTATAAAGCATTCCTTCATTATTTTGAGTTCAGTGACTGTCACTTATTTGCTAAGGCTCTGAGAGAGTGGCCAAAGAGGATAAAAATACAGTGAAAGTACTCTTTAATATGATTTTTTATTATCTTTTGTCTGAAGGTATATCATATTATACATTTTAAGAGATAATCGGGTCTTATCTGCCATGAATAACAGAGAAAAAAACTCAATCACAAGGTGAAATAATACCTTGAAACTGGAATTTGGCAACCCTGAACACTGCAGAAGGGATCCTGTATTGCAATTTCTGGGCAAAGAATTGAGATCTTTATGTAGCCCATGTTTACAGCTCAGCCCAACGAGTTGCTGAGATCTGTGGCTCTGATCCAGCAAAGCACATGTTTAACTAAGCATGTGAGTAATCCCGTTCACTTCATTTGTACTACTTAGACACTTCAAGATATATTTGTGTGACTTGTTGGATGTGGCTCTTACTGAGCCAGAAGGAAAGAAAGATAGGTGATTATGCATTTCCATGGGGAAGGATGTTTTAAATTTTCTTTTCTTGTTCCTTACAAAGGATGCTGTATGAATGACAACCCCAATAAATGCTCACTTAGCGTTTGCGGATACTGCCACTGAGTCTCTTTTGGATGATAGTGACAGCAGGCTTTAAGGATTGTCTCATCTGTTTTTGTTAAAGTTTGCAGGGTTGTGTTTCCTTTAGTTTAATAGATATCAAGACTGGAAGAAGTTTTCATGGGTGCTTTTCATGGGACTATGTCATTCTTATAATTAAGCAAGCCCTTCTTGTTCTTTGTAAGAATATGCTGAACTGGTCCTTATATAATAAGAATTTTTTTTTCCATTATATTAATGGTGTCTGTGTTCATATGCAATACAGGTGTAGCTGGTGTGTGTATGTGTTTATGGAGATTGGTATTGTGAGCTGGGAAAAGTCTCTGTTGACTGCACACTTGATCTCCCTGCTGAAATGAACGACGTGAGGTGCTGTAAGCCACATTATTCCCATTCTAGCAGCAGGGTGAGCTTGCTAACATTCATATTACAGGGAGACCACTTGACCCATCTCCACTTACAACGTGAACACAAAATGTATTTCATGATTTTACTACAGAGTGTATGATTGCCTCCATGGGTCAACATATCATCTTTCATGAATTCCAAAAAGAACAACACCTTCCGGGCAGCAGCCAAAATAAGGACTGCTGAGGAATCTGATATTTGTTTCATGTTTATATCAGGAGGAGTCAAGCAGTGATAGATCTTCTATCACTTCACTCAAGTTTCTTACCCTGGGTTATGGGATGAGAAGTCAGTTGCTCCAAACAAAGCTGTGTAAACTTGTAGAAGACAATAAAGTTAGAACATACCAGAATGTAAAGCATTATTTGAAATCTCCTTCTGCAATTAGTCTTTCTGCTTAAAACTGAATACTATCTATTTCACTTATCTGTTTATTTCATGAAAAACCAAAAATACATAAAATCAGATTTTATTGGTTTTTGTATTCACTTCTATGTAACAGAGTTCATTGCAGAGACTTGTTGGGATCACCCAACTTCTGTGTTTCTTATGAAAAGGTTCTTTACACTCTTTGAAATTTACGATTTACCTTTTCTCCATAAATATACTGTGTTTCAGGATTTGCTCTAAAGACTAAGGAAGAGTGCAAGACAGCTGTATCCTAATAATAGCTTTGTTATCTACTGCAGCTGCAGCTGGCATAAGAAACGATTTCTTCTGGTATATATAAGATAATTTTTCTCTAATAGCTCTGTGATGTACAATTAAACTCATGGTTTAATGAGACAGAGAAGGTGGTAAGGAATGTCATATAATTCCCATGAATTAGAAAGCTATAAAACACTTCCCAATAGGCCCAGTCAAACTTATGGAATTTTAAATTAACAATCATTATACTGCAGAACTTATCATGGATTGTCCTTCCAAGACATGTTAAAACTAAGGTTTAGAAGATCGCATAAATGAGACCATATGCACAATTTTAACCCCCAAATTTTAGGCCAATAGAAGGCCTCAGATGAAGTCTAATTAGGTGTGTGGGCTGTTAGTGAAATGCAAAACCCCAATCATTTTCAGTGGAGTCAAAATTCCAGTTAGAAACTCTAACACTTTGGTCCTTATAACAAAACCCTCATTTTAGTCATGAATTTTCTTAATTTATTCATGGTCTAGTCCAACTCTCTAATATAACCTGGACTATTGTCTTACTCAAAATTGCCTTAATCTTGCCAAGTCTGGCAGAATAAGTACCACAGGCCAATCACAGAGTGCATGAAAAATATTTTTACCAACTTGAAACATCTGATCAAATGAAATTTTGCTTATAAAATGTCTTCTGTGTTAATTTAAAAATGTTTGACTGTCTACACAGAAAGCATAATTGACGCATTAACTGCCAAAGTAGATAAGAAGAATGGTCATAACAGGGGGTTTTTGTTATTTCATAGAAATTTGTTTGCATTACTCATACTTCAATTTCCTTTTCATTTCTTCCAACAACTCTATTAATCTATTGTTAGTCTTCAGATCTCTTAAACACTCTTTCTAATGCTTTTGTTCAAAGGCAACTCTACATCAGTCAGTATAATTCAGTTCACCCTAACCATTACCAACAACTCTGTGGGCAATATTGACTTTTAGCTCTTTTCATAGCTGGATAGATATTATCATCATCTTACAGATGGGAAAACTAAGTCTCTGGTATTTCCTTTTTGTCTGTTTTGCTTTGCTTTAATCTACTATGTTTTCACATGTACAATCTGCAGTTTAGCTGCCAAAAATGTAATTATTTCAGGAGCAGTGAGGGTTAAATAGAGAGTACTATAAGTGGAAATTTAACCTAGAGCCTTCTTCCTTGACATCTCACCAGCCTCTTCTTCTCACATGAACTGCTGCTTCTCTCCTGTTATCCCAACATTACTCATCTTTGACCTGTTCCCCACCCCAAACTCCTTCAGCAGGTAGTTTCCACCACAACCTAGGGAATTTGTGGGCTGTGCAACCACCCCATGAAGGAGAGAGTGAGTCAGCCAAGAAGTATCTGAGGGAAAATTAATTTTCAAGATATGGTACTTTTAAAATGATAGATACAGGTTATCTGAATCATAGTTTATACCTATAAAAATATGGCATCAAAGAAGCTCCCTTAACAAACATTGTCTCCACCTCTGCTTATACATTTTATCTGAGAAGCAAATTAAGTTGTAGCAGCAGGAACAAGCGAGAGCTGTTAGCACAACACTGAGCACCTCTGAATCATGATGAACCGAAACCCCTGATGACCACCACAGTGTAAATGCTCAACAGCAACAGTAAAAAGTCCAGATCAGATATACTGTGTTTCCCTTTTTGGAGTCTGTATAGGAGATCTTCAACAGTCTCTTAAGATCTCTGGGCTAGCAAATTCCCTGGACCAGATCTGTAGCTGATGTAATGGGGATCAGCTTTCCTTACGTTAATGGAAGTTAAGCACATAGGAATAATCAGACCTCCTGGGTTACTTATTCCATTTCCTTGCCATTGCTGGTAACCAATAACCGACATAAGCTTATCACAATCCATTTAAAAAGTATTTACTTCATTTAGGAGAATATTCCAATACTTAAAAGGGATTTTGTTTGTTTTTTCATAAATTTGTGCTGTCTCAATTTTGCTTTTCTGAGAGATCCCGTACACACAGAGTACGGTTTCTTAAAATGTTTTCCAACTACTTTCCTGTTTTTTTTAATTTAGGAAACATTATCCCTAGCCCTTTAATTAACCACACTGCCCATCTGCTCTGAGCTCTCATCAAATAACACCATTCTTGCGGCTGTGCTCTTCATCTAGTGTTCAGGGCTATCACACTATCTGGCCTCCACGTTAGCCAACCTTCTGTTCCAGGCCAAGGAATCATCTCTGCTTCCATTCCCATGACTGTGTTACTTGCAGGCGCTTTGCTATTAAAAGCCTGCTTTCTATATCGAATCGTAATTTCGCTCATTAGCACAGTCAGGATGCAGCCTGGTTCTGAGGACTCTCTTAAGAAGCAGAGGCAAGTACATTAATGTAATAATAGCTGTGAGTCAGTAGATGGCTCTATTACAAGCCATTGCGACAGTTTTGGGGTCTGTGTAGGAGGAGTGAGATCTTGCTGTCCTGCATCTTCCGTTTTGGAAACTGGGTTCATACCCAAATCACTTTCTTCTCTGCACGTGTTAGCTGTAGATAAACTGTCCAAAGAATACAGCCCATCAAATGCAAAGCAAATCAAATATGTTAAAACATGACAATCCTCACATACTTTTAAGTCACATGCTAAGAGAAACTGTTGTGGCACCCCTGATTATTTGGCCATCAGGATGACATAATTAAAATTAATTACCTCCAGCTTCCCTCAGCTTGTCCTTGCTGATGTTGCCTAGAATTTGAAGGTGTTTGGAGAGGCCACAGCTTTTTAGTATCAAACTGGAGCCACCGATCTGTCTTTGTTGCATAATAATATTTAATTGCATTGAACCATAATAATGGTCATAGTGGATTACATCCATGGTCCATATAGTCCAGTATACTGTTTCCAACAGTGACCAAAATTGAATGCTAGGGAGGATTATAGGAACATGTCAAGTAACTATGACATCCTGTGGGTATCCCAGCCATCAGCCACTCCTAGTCCAGGTACTCTTTGCCTAAACTGAGGTACTCTTCGCACATTCAGTAATCTTCAACAAGTCATGCAAGTTTCCTCTTGCATGACTTAGTGCAGCTTCATCCTGCACCCATTTAAGGCTTTCACACCAACAATATCCCACATAAAAAAGTTCCACAGCTCGTCTACACAGTCTGGGGTGCACCTCCTTTCATTTGTTCAGAGCCTTTCCCTGCCATCTTTGTATGACATCCCTAGCTCCTTGGATTAGAAGACCAAGAGAACAGAAAGGCTCTGTTCCCCTTCTTTCTCATCATTTACGACACTTCTATTGCATTTTCTTCAGTCCATGTACTCTCTGTTCATGTCCATGTTGCAACTCATGGCTCAGTATTGTGCCGAGAGATACACCCTGGCCAGGCAATTCACATCTCCATGTGCCTTGCTCACTTCATTCAGCTCAGTAATCAGCATATGCTACAACTTTGCCAAGAGGCTGAGGGGAACCGTGGTGCAGTACTTGACATGTCTTCTGAACCCATTCCCAACAGCGCTACTGCATTGTCTAGCCCTAATAATGGAGCTTTTTCATTTTCTGTCTCAAGCACTTGCTAAATTTAATTTTGGCCCATCAGCAAGAGCAACTTTCCACAAGCTGGAAGCAGCTCTTAGACTGCATTTCTTTTTAGGCCCAAATGACGTTTAGTGCTGTTAAAAGGCAATGGTAGTTCAGGGAGTTCTTGCTGAGTAATCATGGGCATCAGGCACTCGGCTGTCTCTTGTACCTTTGGAAATAGTAACATGGGGAAGAAAGGAAATGTGTTCTCTGCGGACCCTGAAACTGCTAATTCAAGTATGATTAAGTCCACCTGTCCATCAGAGCCCTGTTCCCTACTCTGTGTCCTTCTCACTCCTCTGGCTTTGCTGGCTCCTTCCCCTCTTCAGGTTTGTGCCTGACTGCTCCTGGCTGTGGTTCTGCCCATTGAGACATGCATCTTTCCTACCTCAATCCGTCTGGATTTCCTGATGTGGTGTATTGATAAATGACCCAGCCACTATCCTAGATTGGCCTTTAGTAAGAGAAATAGTTTGGTCCCCGGAGCTCATCTTCTGCATGGTAAAAACCTTACCCAGAAAGATATGGTTACTTCAAAATCATTCCATCAATTGGTCAAACTGACACTCAAATATCTGGAAGGAGGGGACACTGGCATTGGGCACATTGTATGTATTTCATTTCTTGTCATTTACATGGGAAACATGCAAAAGCTGGCAAGAGACCACTGGTTTGGCTCCTCTGGCTGTTTTGTTATGTGGACAAGACCTGTAAGGCTTTGTGCTGAACTGCAGTAAACAGGAAGCGTTAACAATGGCTCTGAGACAAGAAGGCTCCCCTGAAAGTCTGTGGCCCAGATCTTTGGCCGGTGCTAATCAGAGTCATTCAACTGGGTTTCAGGGAACCGCATTGATTACATCAAAACTAGTTCCAGCTCACATGTCTCTCATGAAAAGAACAAATGACAGCAATAGAAGGTGGTGGGGAAATATTTTATTGTCCAGCTGAATGTTTCTCATAGGTCGGAAAAGAGCTCACTCTCCCACATCTTTTCAGTCTGCACAGTAAATATCCCCTGTTTTGCTGGTATCACCCAGAGGACATAGTAGCCCGGTGCATCCTCTGAAAGGCTGGATCACCCAAATAATCATTTCACCACAGGAAAATTATTCTATTCTGTGATAGTTCCCAGGAAATATCTGATTCATAGTCAGCAAAACAAACCAAACTAGCCTGGTACCAGTGGACGGCTTTGGACAGGAGTACAAGTGCAAAAGTGCAAGGCAGAAAAAACCCTAATTACTAAAGTAAGGAAATAAACATATATTTCCAATTCCTATGTGTCACCTTGCTCAGTTCAGCCACCACCTGTCCCCCATCTTCATTTTATTCTCCATCGACTTGTCTTAGAGGCAAGGGATTTTTTTCCTTTAGGTAGGTGCTGGTACCTATCCCAGACTGGCTCAGGCTCTTGGCTGCCTTTAGGTGCCGCTGCAGCACAAGTAAATAGAAGTGGGTTTAGCTTGGTTGCCTTCCCCGTGTGTGAAACCTAGCCTTTGCACAAGCTGTCATGCACGTTAGAGCTATGGGTGGAAAGCACGGAGTTCATCACAATTGCACCAAACAAGAGTCATAAAATTCTCACAGCTCCCCATGGAACAGGCTGCCAGTTTTGGGTTCCAAATTGTTAAATTCAAGTGCCTCCGTATTCCTGAGTCTGATCATTCCCAAGCTATTCCTTTACTAGGTGCTTCTTCCATACTTAAGGCGTTTTGATTGTCTCTCCTTCCTAGAAATGGGCCCTCACGGTTCATCTGTCCTGTTCCTTGTATGGACAGCCTTGCAGACATCCAGTTGCTTGATCAAACACTTCCCCACCTCCAGCTTTGCAGGCGCTGCAGGTTACAGCTCACTCTTTCAGAGAAGCACCAAAGTGCAGAATACTGCAGACCTTACAAAGGATGCTAAATGTGGTTGCCCTTCACTTTCACTAGTGCAAGAAACACACAGATCAAGGTGAAACAGTAAAAAAGCAGCGTAGAGCTCCATGCCAAAGTTCACCACTCAAGTCTTCTGTGGGTTTTTGTCAGTGATCCTGAGATGGCCCTCATTGCAGCTCATGGCTTCTACCATGGATCAGGGGATCTGACTGCCTCCATCCTACACAGCCAGCTCCTCTGATCCTCAGCTGTGAAAATAGCTCCTTTGCTATAAAAGCTTGCCCTCCTGTCTCTCTCTTCTGCCCCACTTTCCTCTCCCTCTTACATTTTTTAAGGTGAGAACATCCTGGTTTCTTTGTTTCCCCATCTGAGGATTCTCCCTTTCTCTTCAGCCCGCAGAGTTTCAGATCCCAAGCCAGATTCATCCTCTGAAACTCTGGTGTCCATGCAGAGCCCAGAATAACAGCTTATTTTCCATGCTGTGCCGCGTTTTGCAGCGATATGGGCAGGAAGAGTAAAAGCGTCTCAAGGATGATTCCAGGCTGCAACAGGCTCAACAGCAACATTCAGTGATGCAGCAATTTCATGAAAATAAGCCAAATTCATCAGTTATGCAGAGCTTTCCACAGCACTCCAGTGACTAAACTAATGAGGTTAAACCAGAATAAAACTCTGTCCCTGGGATAGGCAGTGACTTGCCCACAGCACTGGAAAAACAGAGCTAGATTTGTTTCATGCCCAAGGATATGCAATTTCTGCCCTTGAAATCATTTCCTAGAAGGAAAGAGATAAATTAGAGGCCCTGCTTTCCTCTTGCTATGGGAAAAATTCTGATCATGTTTCGGCTGAGGCATGCCTGTGAGCTAGGTCAAAATTGTTTACGTGGGGACCTCCTGCTCACCTGTAGAATCATTCCAGATTGTAGGTGCTGCCAGCCAGGACCAGGCCAGGGGACAATCTAGACAGTGGCCATGGCCAGACCCAGACACCTCAGTACATAAGACTGTGCCAGACATGTATGGCAGAAAACGATCCTATGTAGTGCTTTTTTCTACGTGTTCAGTCCTCTGGGTTTATCCCCAGGCAACTGATGCCAGAACTAAGGCAATGGGACCTGTAGGTGTGGAAGGAGCCTCTCTAGGGATCCAAGAACGAAGTCTTGGTGCCTCATGTTGTGCATCCAGCTCTGTAAACTGTGGCCAAAGTATTTTAACTAGGCTGGGTAAGGGCTTGCTTCTCATATTGCTTCCTGTGCTTTTGTGCATTGTTACTTCTAAAGTTATTCAAAACATCTAAAGGAGGCTGAAGCAATTACATTGCAACTAAAATAAAGTCTTAATTTTGTAATCCACTTCCCCCTCACCCACACAGAAAAAATCCACAATGAAATATAGTGCATGAGAAAATACAGACTATTCCACCCACCCTTCAACAGTGCATGTATGAGCACAGCCCTATCACAGCCAGCACCAGGCTAGAGTACTTCTCATTAACTCAGAATATATATGGGCAGAAGCTTGATAAGCAAATAGCAGTGTTCCCAGCACAGCAGCCAAGCCCTATGAAAACTAAAAACAATAAATTTATTGAAAGCTTTTTTAAAATAGGAGGAAATTATTACTCATTTGAATTCTGTTCATGTTAAGGTCAATGGTCTTTTTTTTCAGATTCTGATTGTTAATATTAGATGAAAGGACATTTCCTTTACATTGTATTTATGAACTCTAATGGCACAAGGAGGATAACAGCCACATACATTGCACACCAGAAACATTTCTGAATTTTGCATTGTTTAAGAATTAGTTCATTACTCATTTTCCTTTGACCTTTAAGTTAAAGCCAGGTTTATTTAAATGCATTGGGTCTGATTCTGGTTTGGGACACAAAAAGAAATGATACTTTATTTTTGCCTTCTAGAAGTTTAGTGTGGGGGGAATACGAGGTTTCCATTCAGTCAATGTGACCTTAGACTATTCACATGGATATGAATATGGTTTGAAAAACATTGGTCTGAGGGGATTCGGTTCTATCCCATTCTTTGTGATGGAGACAAAATTTCCAAGAGGTTGTAGGATGGGGACAGAGCTTCAGTATCTTCTGTTGATTTTAACAGAAAAATCCCTGTTTATGCCCCTAAGGTTAAGCACCACAGCACTCAGCTGAATGTGTCTAGCTTTGCATGCTAAAAAATACCTGTGTTGCATAATTTTGTGCTATTCAGAAGAAAATTTTTGATTGCTCAGGTGAGAGCTTTCAAAACGGTGCAGGAGCACAAAATAAGGGTCTTAGATTTGCTGGGGCTCTCTGCTAACAGCAAACATTATTTGACAACTGAAGGTAGCCCCAGAGTCTTTTGTGTGCCCTATAATTATCCACAAAACAATATACTCCTGGTGACATTTCCATTGCCCAAGAAATTGCCACCTTTCATTTTGCTGGTGTTACTGTCATTTCATATCCTCGTTAATGACAGTCAAAGCTTTCCGTTCATGGGGAGGAAAAAAAGAAGTAAACCCCTCAGATTTGCCAGTATTGGATATTAGTCGAAATACATCATTGCGCTAGGCGATTGCTAACAGGGACCAGAGGGTTATAAGCAGTGTCAAACCTTCACTCAGCTGTGGAGTTATTTGAGATTTACCCCGGTGTCTGTGAACATGGGGCTTGGCTACGGGTTATTCCCAAACGCTCCCTCCCTGTGCACCAGCTGCCAACGCTGTATCTTTGTCAGCGAGATAATCCAACCGTGCAGCATTGCCGTCAGCTCTGCAACTTCCACAAAAACACCTGTGAGCTGGTAGCTTCCTACGCGAGGTTGTGCCCGTCTTTCCCTGGGAATGCAGCACACCCTGCCCAGACCAGGGAAGAGTAGAGGGGTGGCCAAGGCCCTGGGGCTAGCAGCCCCTGCCTCAGCCCCTTGCTGGTGCTTATCTCTGCCCTCCACACCTTCCTCCTGGCCGGTGCCTGACGCAGCCGCACCGTTCGCTCCGGCACTGGTCGTACCTCTTTGCCCAGCTGCTGAGGCAGTTGCTCTCATTTTTCTGGTGAGAGTGATACCAGAGCATGCCCTCTTCATCCTGAAGGCACAACAGCCTGCAAGCGGCATGGCTGCAACTCCATAAATTGGGAGTCAAACTCCTTCTCCCTCTGCTTTTTCCTTTTCTTGTAATGGCAGGATAAGTCGTGGCCTTCTCTTGCCATGGAAGGCAAGCTATAGTCTGGCAGCGTATTGTCAGGTCATACACTTCCACCAGAGCCTTTGCGGTTCTGATGAAAATGGAGAGTATTTTGACATTTTTGAGTGGATTAGAAAGATTTAGAAGTTTCAGAACAGTTTTCCATCATAACTGGTATCAACACCGTAGCAGTTCATTTCATATCCTTCTGCAGTACTTGTTCAAGACTTCTACAAAAATACATGAAATTAGTAAAGGCATTTTCTAGTTTGATTCAAAAAACTTTTCTGTTCTCAGATTCAAAGTTCAGCAATTAACTATGTTCAAGTATCACTAAGAAACCTTAAAATATGCAAAAAAATCATTATCAGCACTCTAGCAGAATGAGACAGCGAGCCTGCTTTCACTTTCTAATCCCCTCTGCTCACACATGATGTACCCCAGCAAAGCTGCGTAGCAGTTTTTTGAACAATTCTAATTTGTTGAGAACTCCACTGACGTTTTAGTCTCAAATAAAGTTTTAGGACTTCATTCAGATTTCGGAGTTTTGAACTAAAGAAAACGGGCTGATACATTATTAGCAATGTTCTGGATGGTCACAGCTCACTTCAAACTTGTAATACTCTAGCCTTTGTGGTAAACAGTCATAGATTTTGTTTAACTTAAAATTCACAGAAAAGGTGTTTGGGGGATGCTTTGCAGCCTTTTGAAACAGGGCAAAGAACACTATTTTTTCCCATTAGCCTCCAAACTCACATACCTAAGGGCAGCTTAAAGTGAATGACGTTGTGAGGGTGTCATGAGGCTGCCCCTGCTCCAAAATAACAATAATACACAAATAGTTCAGCCTACTGAATAGGATTGGGCAATCCTTTGTACTTTTAGTATTTCACCATCTGCCATGTCTAAAAAGAAGTACATGTAGCCAGAAGCAGTGTGAAAGATAGGCAGGCGAGGGATCATGACCCCTGCTTTTGACCTTGATGCTGAGAACTCACATCTCAAAAGAGATCTAGGACTGCAAACCTGTCACTAGTCCTGCCCTTCAGAGGTAGACAATTGGCAGGGCACAGATTCATCTCTGTAAAAATGAGAAACTGTTGTGGGGGGGCTTAAGGGGGATGGGAGAACACCAGAGAACAACTGCATTTCAAAGTACACGACTTATTCCTCTCAACCCTCCTATCAGCATTTCCCTTCTCTCATTTCCATACTGAAGGCAGATATAAAGCTGTGAAAGATGTTCAAGATGTGGCATCCATTTGGAAACTTCCCAGGCAGTTGTACTAACATGTTTTTAAAGACTGCCTGTAGGTCTTTCATCTGGATTAGCTGCACATTCTTTCCTTGACTCTTTTTTTGTATTGAAGAGCTCACTCGCTTTTATCCGCTGCAGGACAAAGTTCCCCTTAAATCCCCACCTTAGAACTAGCTAATTTACACAATAGAAGAGGCTTGCTTACCACTGCTTTTGCATCTGTATTTACACACGAAGGGCACCTGGATCCAAGTGAAGCTTCTTTTGGGGATTGACTTCCCTTTGCAAATCAGGAGTACATTCCAGAGCTTCACTCACTTTAAGTTCACACCAAATATGCAAGTTCAGCTGGCTTATTCAGGGGAGTAAGGCAAGCAAGAGCGGGCCTCCTACTGGACTTCAGATATGAGCAAGGTCTGTCTTTTTTTTTTCCTTTTCCCTTTTTAAGTGCTAGAACAAGTTAGGAGAGGTTTCTGCTTTCAAAGAAAGGACTGGTGGATACATCACACCAATCTTGTTGTCCTACATCTTTCATTAGGTTTTTTTTTATTATTATTGAAGAGGGAAATAACATAGATGGAAAAAAAATCAGGAAGACCTATGCCAAACACATAAAGCTGAGGTGTTCATGTTTTGCAAATTGTTTCTTCTCCTGTTTGTTGATAATGGAGATTTTGACACTGAGCCACAGAAAAACAAAAAACCCTTTGCCTGCCTTGGCCAACCTATTGAAATAAATCATCTCCTCTTTCCAGTCTGTTTCCAGTCCCCTCATTAATCCTTCTTTCCTGTCTAGTTTGACTCTCCCATCCTGTTGTCTTTACTCTGTGATGTTTCACCCAAGACAAAGGTGATGCCTATCATACTCAATTCCGCCAAGAGACCTGTCAAAAAGAGAACATGACAAGAATCTGCAGGTAGACAGAAACCTGAATGGCTGGCATTAAGCAATATTGATATTTCTGTAGTGATATATAAAGGAACTGCAATAAAAATCTAGACCTTTGGCTCAGTAGGGCCAGTTAATTGCTTTTAGATGTGGTTGCTTATTAGTCTTGCAAAGGAAGATGAAAAGTCACTGTATTACACTGAGCCACAGTGTAATGCTACACAGAGGAACTTTTTCATCAACCTTACAAAACCAGCAAGATATGTCTTGCTTATTCTGATATTGTCTTAATCTAAATACCTACAAATGTTATCAATCAACATCAAATAACTGAGTCCTACTCAAAATCCAGGTCAACAAATCTGTGTATGAGACTATGTAGTTGTATCATTGGTCATGATATGTTGCCCTTTAAAAATGTTAATTTTCTTCATTTTGGAAAGGTTGAAATAAATGATCTGATTGTCTTTGACCCAGCAAAGGGAAATGAAATAAGAACAGCTGGGTAGGTCAAGAAGGAGATGAGTCATGTTACAGTCAACTCATCAGGAAGGGCCAGCGATCTGGACTACAGGAATTAGGACAGCTGAGTGGGAGTAAAGCAATTGCAAGTGTATTAGACTCTTATCCAAATCCCTTTAAATGGGCTTTGCTTCTCGCAAAGACAGGGACAAATAGAAGTCTGCAGAAAACTGGTAATGTTTTGTTGGAAATATTTGACAAAAATGGAAAAGAAGTTGCTTTTAACACAATGTTCAGTGGAAAATGTCAATCCTTTATTTGAAACATGGGCTGCTGTCTGAAAACCTGGAAGGTTTCAGCAGAAAAATTGCTGCAGCAAAGTCCAAACTAATTTAGGTGAAATCAACAATCTATTAGAAACATTCTCAAAAGAATTCTTACCCTGACTTGATGCAAACTTTTTGGATTTTTTTATTCCTGAGGCATATTATACAGCCCTAAATCAATACACTGAAATACTGGCAAGCATTACAAACAATACATATGCTTTCATTTAACTATTAATGGTATTAATGCTAGAAAGAGCAAACTGTGCTCTTTTACATGTACCTGATTACTTCCACTTACAAATATATTGCTTTATAGTGATCGTGTAGAACAGGACACACCCGTGAATGCTTCACACTTTTCCCCCTATAAATAATGTGTAAACTCCTTCCCCTGGCCAAAACAGTCTCTCTGCAGCACTGCTCATGATCACTTCCATCATTTCTGCTTCTTATCCACTAACTTGATACTACAGTGTCCACAAGTAATGTCCTAATGATGTCTCAAACCAAAACAAAGAAATTGTGGATGAGTGAAAAAGGCTCTGAGTCCATAGGACCTCAGATAATGCTCTGAATATAAATGTGCAGCGTACCAGTGGAATAGCTGAAAACTCTTTAGGTCAATGAAGATCAGGTAAAATTGGAGGCAAGCAACAGCAGGCAAACAGTCTTTGGATTAAGCACACTTTTTTTTTTCTTTATGATTTTGCCTCAGGTTCATTTTGAAGTTTATAAGGTTTTGTAATTATAGCTCCAGTGTTTGAGGTTGTATTGGGACTTTTGGGGTTTATTTCTTTCTGGGTAAAAAGGATATCGAAATATGATAAATGCTCAGACAAACTGGGAAGAAATATTTCCTGAAACCAAGAGAAACAAAGATGAAGATGAAAGTATCAGCAACTCACATTGCCCTTACTAGTCACTCCAGTGCTGAGGGTAATTGTTTTTTCATGAGGAACAAGAAAGAACGCACGTGCAACAGCAACATCTCTGAAGGACCAAGGACAAGCATTGCATTGCCCAGTATGTGAACTCCCATTAGCTCACTGCTAAATAGCTGCATGGTGGGATGTAGTTAAGTATCACGCAGCTTCAAGAAAGCAAGGAGTGCTTCAGATCATTGACTGTTGTGGAGTCTCCATCCTTGGAGATACTCCAGACTCAGCTGGATATGACCCTGAGCAACCTGATCTGACTTTGAAGTTGCATCTGACTTTGAAGTTGGCTCTGCTGTGAGTGGGCGGTGGACCAGGTGACACTGAGAGGTCCCTTCCAGCCTAAGATGTTCTATGATTCTCTCTAAAGCTGCTCAAATTAGTTACTTGGATAGCTAGAGTGACCTAAAGAAATACAGTGATAATGCTTTAGTACAGAAGCCATAGGCAGCAACATAAGTCTCTCTTTCCAAAGGTGAAGACAAGAAGTGAGTTGCTAAAGTCGTGATGATCTAATGATATAAACAAGGCAGTTGTTTGGAAGGTAAGATAGTATCTTTTTATTAAGCCAACTGATAAGGGTGGAAAAACAAAGATAAGGCTTAGGGCATGGAAGCCTTTTTCACGTCTGCTTTTTTCATGTCAGGTCATCTTCAGTTGATCTTGTAAATAATCATAATTACTGCAGTGTTAAATTATGGAGAGATGGTGACTCTATGCATATAATTACTGAAGAAAATGAAGAATGTGAGATTAAGCTTTAAAATGTGTATTAAGATGCCTGAAGCAAAAGGAGCATAGAATTTGTTTTGAAATAAAATATAGTGTAAAGGTAAATTCTACAAGTTGGGTTTCAAAAGTCATTTTAATTTACAGGTTTATGTTTAATTTCCTTGCGATACCCTGGTTTGCACAGACTGTAAAGATGCTGTTCAGTTCACTGGAAATAGTGGTGTCTGCTGAAGAGAAGCCCTTGTCTGGGACAGCAGAGGACATTTCAGGTCAGAAGTAAAAAAGTTCTTTGCTAGCAGTGATGGCCTTCAAAGAGCTTCCTAGAGCTGTGCTTACCTTGTGAGTCACTCTTAGACAAGCAATAAATGTATCCAGATTATATATACTTAAAGCAAGAAGTCAGGCTTCATATCTTGGTTTTTTAGATATGTCTTATTTCTTCAACTGTTCAACATCATAGACATCTCCCAAGCGCTGTGTGGCAGCTGTGTATATCCTGCCTTCAGAGAGATGTCTGACCCGGTCAGGACTGGTTTATAGTTTGGACAAATCCGAACCTCCTTTATTTTTGCCCTTAGATTACCCTCTAGATTATTTGTTAAAAAAAATCCCTGCTGTTCAGCAGGAGAATAAGTTATTTGTTTAGAGTCTGAAGAGAAACCCAAAGCCTCCTTTCTTCTGGTTCCTGACTATCTCCAACTCCATGCAGCTCAGCACCCCTCTTCTGCTGCCCCTCACTCTGTGTGGATTAACTAAGGGTGAAGTTATGTGGGTGGGGGGTGTGGGGGGGAGGGCTTCTTGGGACTTGTTTCCAAGTGCTGGTATTTTTAAAGAATCCAAGATCATATGAGGGGTGGGCTATACTTGTCCAAAATAAGATAGCAATTCTGAGAAAAGTCACAACATGCTGGTTGGAAATGGCACAAAGGACCCACATCCAAAGCCCACCGGATCAATGGTAGGATGTGCAACAACCTAATCTGATGAAGCACAGGGCAATGAGACATTCAGAAGCTGAAGCCTTTGATACATGAGCCCTGTAGCAAAGATTCCCTGGATGCCATGAAGGTGAATTGAGGTTAGCGGGGAACAGATAAACACAGGAGGGCTCAGACTTCCATCCACCTGATGAGGGAGCACAGTTCGCTTTCATCTAAGTGGGGCCCTGTGTTTTCTAAACAGTTCAGGTGCAGCGTTCTTGTTTGGTTTGGTTTTCATTATTAAAAATGCAGCAAATGAAACCCCCAGAAAAGAAGCGGGAGGGAGAGCTGCTCCCACATTTTCACCTCTAGGTGAATTGCTTGACCCTGCCCACAGCCCCACCTTGAGTGACTAACAAAAACATAAATCCCTGTGGGACACGGGAAGATACTGTTTTTATGTACCAGCAGAGCATGCCTCAGGAAAAGGTATGAAATCATCACCAAGGAATCTCAGCATTTGTATGCTGCTCCAAATTGCCATCTTCTGGTTTTTGCCCACTTTGTTTCTTGGGTGCTGCATATTTGAGTTCCTACCTATCACGGGCAAAACAGACGAGGTGCCCCATGCTGTCTCAGATTTTCCCTTCTTTCCTCTTTATTGGCATCATTTTCCTCTTTGAAGAACTATAGCAATATTTTGTTTGTGCAGGAAACAATGACATTCCTACCTATCACGGGCAAAACAGATGAGGTGTCCCATGCTCTCTCAGATTTTCCCTTCTTTTCTCTTTATTGACATCATTTTCCTCATTGAAGAACTATAGTAATATTTTGTTTATGAAGGAAACAATGACATATACCAGACCTACCATGAACATCCTGTTATCTGTAAGCAATGCTCCGTATGCTTATTTTTCACAAAGAATATTTCAAAATGTCCAGACAAAAATGGCTTGAAAACTCATCAGTTAACATGAAACTCTGCAGTCTTTAGCAGGCTTGATCTTTCTCCAAGTATGATAAGGGTCTGAAATCCATCCTGAGATGATGTCTACAGGGCATCAAGGGCCCTATAGGGAGGAAGAAAAGTTCCCCATAGCCCACAGCTCCTCATTTAGGCAGGGACACCTGTAGCAGGTGCTCTGCCTGGAGAGCAGAGGCCACTCAGGCAGCATAAACCATTCCATTCTCTGTGCACATCTACTACATGCGTACTTTTTTCAGTGATGGACCAGGTTCAGCACACGTTTTCTGCAAAGCAACAGTTGAGAGAAGAACACCCTTTTGATACCTACAAAGAATCCAAATATTTTAAAAAACGGTCTTTTCAGTATGAGATGAGAAACAGCATCAACTGATGTTGACTTTTGTCTAGCTTCTTGTGACTAACAGTCCTTGGGTGCCAAGGCAGCACACACGCAGGTTAGGAAGGCATGTCCATGTCCAGACACCCTCAGCCCAGGCAACAGCAGATTAAATGAGCTGAGGACCTTACAAGGAGAGTATCTGTTCCTGGGAGCTACCCAGGGCAAACCTGAGCAGGGGTCAGCACAAAATACAATCAACCTGAGAGGTTTGCTTGAGCAACAAACCCTAGTCTTCCTTATCACAAGCAAGTTTTGCCCCAGACAGTGCTTTAAAAAACTCAGAAGCATCTACGTGGCTAGTTCCTACTGAACAGCCTAGGTATAGTCCATGCACACATGGGCTCGTGCATACTGTTGTCACGATTCAAGCTGTTCAAGAAGTTTGTTGATGATTTTCTCATGCCAACTAATAACAAGCCTCTGGCTGGTCGCAGGTGATGGGTGCATTTGCTCAGACTACAGCACTCAGAGGATGACTTGGATCACCCTTTCAGCAGCTTGCCATGATGGGAATACTGCAAAACACTTTGGCAAACATGAGTGCACGCAGTGTGAATAACTGTCAAACATGATTCGGGTCCTTGTGATGAGCCAGAGGTCTAAGATTTCAGCAGGGATTGAATTTTGTAGCGTGTCCCAGGGAAGTATGGGAAAGTCATCCTTGGTAAAATTCCTTAGAACTTGCGGTGAACTGAGACTTGTGTAAGTATTAATCCTGAGTAATTATTCTATAGGATTTTGCCAGAAGAAGGTAGAGGGATTTGATATTGAGCACTCCAGGGCTAAGGAGAGCTGGGTTTAATGCCCAGTCTTCCAAAGACCCTTTCTCATGGGTCACATAGTTTGGCTGGGGACTGCTGCGTGACAGACACCATCTCTTCTCTGGTTATACCCCAGGAGACTGGCAGGAATTATATGGCATCCCTTGTCTGCCCAGCCCCTTCTTCTTCTCCTCCACCCTCCACCTTTCCAGTCCAGTGCTTGCTGTCTGCAGCCAGCAGTCCCAGGAGCTGTGGCACAGCCTGCATACCTCATGGCTGTACTCCTGGACACACTCCTGTCTTTAGGCGGCACGGCTGCAAAATGCTGGCCTTCCAAATTCCTGTCGCTCGCAGTGTCCCCCTCTGGCTGTGCCTTTTCCATGGCACAAAGATAGTTTTGTTAACGCTGCGCTAGCTACCATGATTTTTGAAAAAATCACACCTTTTGCCTTGTGCTGGGAAATCTGTAGGCGTTGGAAAGAGAGAGATAAATACAAACACACATACATGTGTGTGTGTGTGTATTATATATATATCCTGCATATCTATGTGTATATATATGTATCTAATTACATATATGTGTATATGTATAGCTTAAGCCTTATCTGTAGAAGCAGGTTAATATGCCCCTTTTTTCGAAAAACATTTATTGCTGACTTGTCAGGCATATTCCTTTTTGTTGTTTTTTTAACTTGGCCAGTTCTTAGAGTACAATAGTACATTGGCCATCTGTGCAGAGGAGAAGAGGGGTTTAATGAATAGACAAAGCAGGGAATGATTGACTGATTGGGACTGTTTCCCAGTCTCATTCATACCAGCCATACAATGGAATCACTCCCCATTTACACAGCCAGAAGTGAAAGGAGAATCACGTCTGTTTTGAGTTCATTCCTCAGAAGCTCGGATCATCCTCCTGGTCAAAAGACTTTAAAGCACGTGCTGCTGAAGCCAGGCTATCTAGTTTATTCAGAACATGCCCAAACCTTTTATATGTGCTAGTAAAATTAGCTTCTCCTCAGCCCCTCTGATGGTGTCACGCAGCAGACGTGGCCTTTGTATAGGGCTAGGACAGTTTGTGTCCGGACAAACTTGTTTATGCAACCCAGTATGCCCCTTCCTTTTTTTGTCCCCATGTATAATGACAAAGTTCTAGGCACGTGGGCAGATCACTTTCTTTCCCCTTTTGTCAGAGTACAAATTTACAACAGCCTGTTTGCATACCGTGCACTGGATTTTAATCAAGTTCACTGTAAGGAGAGATAATAAAAATGAGAACCATGATTACTTCACAGTTGATTTCATTTGAATAAAGAGCCGCTCAATGACAGATGGTTTCTAGAGCTGCTCTATATGTGAGCTGCCATGATGTTGAATAGTAAGAAGCACAAGAAAGTATGCTGCTGTGGTCTTTGGGTCCTTACTTTGTCTTATCTATATTCATGTTTTATTCAGAGAGGAAATTAGATTCCACACCATTTTTTATTCAGAAGAGAAGGTTGGAAAGGGATAATACACAGTATGCAAACCTGCCAGCTTCTCTCGGATCAGGTCCATATCCCTCTACTCTGCCAATACAGATTTAACAGTATTCTCTACCAGCAAAATGCCTTATTGTGAACGTAGCTTATAGCAGGAAAACTGCGCTTTTGGCAGTGTGACTTGTTTCACCTCCACCCTGAGCCCAGAGGCAATAGTGTTATCCCAGAAAAGCTAAGCAAGGGTTTTTGTTTGTAAGACCTGTGTGAGGAAGGGATGTCTCTCTGTGCTGCCTGATGTGGCTATACCAGCAACTCTTTGCAGTGCAGACCTGAGCTGTGAGTCTGTTTCCGCTGGCTTTGCATTTGGTTACCTCTGTTGGTCACTTTTGCCACATCTGTATGCTACAGTATTACACAAAATTGTCAAGGACTTTCTTTTCAGAGTTTTATTTTGTGGCAGCATTACACATCTGGCATACATTGAGGGAGTATATAACCTGTCCAAAACAGAGATGCTCTTCCTTTGCTGCAAAACCAGAGGTCTGCTGGTCACAACTATCTTTTCTTACCTCATCTTGGAACATCTTGATTACCTATCGTTGTTGGAATGAAGAGTTTTTCATCAGCAACTTAATTTTTTTCTCTTCTTAAACAGAATATTGTTTGTCCTCCCCCACCTTTCCTGATCTCTCCTTGATGGCATACTTACCTGATCCCAGCTGCGTTACTCTGACTGACACTCTTCTGTGCTGCAACAGAAAATCATTGACTTGAATTAAAATGCTAGGCTTTGTATTCAGAACATGTTTTCCAGAAAAGGCAAAAATCTGCAGTTTCTAAGCATCCAATTAATAGTTAGGAAGGTCAACATTTGTAGGTCAAAATTAGACCAGCTGTTGTGCTTGGAAGGGTTAGACAAGTTTTCAAGCACACACAGTTCAGAACGTAATAACATTCAAAACTAGGTACAGGTTGAAAACTGTTGCTCTGAATCCAGTTTATACATCAGGAAGGAATATCCCTTGAGATGAAAGGTAGTTGGTGCCTGTGGCTTGCTGGTGCCAAATGGGATTGCTAGTAAAAGTAGAGTCCAGAAGGGCATTAGCCTGTGCAGTTCAGAGGGAAAGAGACAGGTCATTTATCACCTGAGGAACACAGCAGTATTAGCTGAGAATAGTTACTGAGGGATTAGAACACACCATAAAACCACTGTCTTTATTGAATCCACAAATTTTGCATCCAATAATGATTAAAACCAAGAGGTAAATATTTCAGCTCCCCAGGCCTCATTAATGGGAGTCTTTCCAGTGGCTTTAAAATGCTTTGAATTGTGCTCACATATAGAGCACATTCATCTCGTAAGCCGTTGGACTAAACTTTTTTGGCTGTTGAATCATGGGTTCAGCTAGTGACCACCTGTGACTCTTGAGATCACTGTGATTATTAGCTTAGGCAAATGCACTTGTCTTCCATTCCCCCTTCCTGTCTCCATTTATCCCACTGGGGTATTCACCTGTTGTGTATTGTCTAAATCCTTGATTAGGAGGTCTCCGGGTCAGGGCCTGTCTTTGTGTCCTTTGTTAGATCTCTTTAATATTAATCCCTTTCACATTGGCAGTATATGAAAGGTGGATTCCTCACAAATTCTTATTAAGTACCCAATTAATAAGAGCAAGAGCGTGTTAAGAACACAGCACAAAGACAATGCTTCATTCAGATGCTGCATGAAATCTTGATGCTGATACTGTCATTTGAGTGAAGTCTGTCTAGGGCTGCGGATGAATCCCGTGATGAGCACTAGGAGAGGATTATTAACACAGCTGGAATTTATTTATTTATTTATTTGTAATTTGGTGTGTGTATGATGAAATAAAAATACCAAATGATTCCTTTGTTTTTCACTCTGCACCATTTATACAGATTTTATTTTAGAACTTCAGACATAACTTGATCCTGGGGGAAAAAAGATAATTTGGCCTAAACATTAGCCCCCAAACCTGAGCATAATCGGGGGCTTCATTCTGCTTTACACCTTCTCTGCAAGCATACCACAACACAGAGCCTTTTACGGCCATTTGGAGGAACCAGCACCTTCTCCTGGGACATCTCTGTGTTTCAGTCCCCATGTGCCAAAGGATTAATGAAGTTCAGATATCAGACCCAAAATCTGAGTAGAGCAGAATGCCTAAGAGCATCAGCGAGGAACCTTGTGGCAGATAGGGACTGATTAAAAAGGGGGTTGCATTAGTCTGAGAGGAGAGCTGAGAGCGAGATGACTCTTTGGGGTCAGTGACAACGGGGAATTGGCAAGGGCCAGCTGACCACGGGGGCAAGCAAAACAAACTGAAAGGTTCTGGTAGGCCTGTCTGGGACTGCAGGTTGAAAGAAAACCCTAGGTTTTACCTGAAACGGCAAACAAAATAAGGCACCAAGCTACAATATTCACTTTCAGAATAGATGGCTACAAATTTCTGGAAGAAGGCTCACATCTGAGGTTTCCAGCGAGTCCATACTGAGAGATGCCAAGCTGTGAAGCCTGAGGCTGCTTCCAGGCTCCTTTCCCTTGCAGGGGTTCAGATTCCTTCTCCCCTCACTCAAGTGTCCTCAAACACGAACATCAGAAAGCACGGGTGCGCATGGAGTGCCTCGAGTTTCTGACTCTGCCATAGCAGCGCCTTGCGAAAATATTCCCACGGTGCACCTCCGGCTGTGGATGCGAGGTGATAAAGGCAGGCCTCTGTGCGCTCCCGAAGAGGCTGGGTGCTCGTTTTGCCATTCATTGCCCTATAGAGCAGCCTTTGGGCTGCTCTGAATGGTAACAGGTGCTTGTGGCCCCATTGTGCTGTCCCAGCTGTCAGGGATTTCTGGGGACCAGTGAGTGAGATTGTGTAGGAGTTGCTTTAGTGGCTCTTTGCCATTCAGGAATTCTTTTGCGCCAAGGGAATCCTCCAACAGCTGTTTGGGCTGGCTTGGTGACAGCTTTGTGCTGCCGGAGCTGGGCAAAGCAGCCCCAGCTGGGCCAAGGATCTGGCTCCTTGCATGTAACTTGCTTATTTAGGCCTGTCGCCCTGTTTCGTAGGTAATCTCTGCTACTGTTAGTGAATGCAGCAAGCTGCTGAAGTTGGTGGCCCTTGCCAAAGAGCAAAATACCAACTGATGTAATTGGAATGTGAGATCTGCAACGCTTGAAAATTCTGCCAGAAACCAGTTAAATGAAGATGGCATCTCATTAAAGGGAAGAATGGGGTCTCTGTGCATGTTTTCTGCCCTTAGTCCGGGCAATGGATCTCCAGCAAGTTTCCTCTGCAAAAGATAAGCATTTGAAAGACAGGATGCAGAAGAGTTGGATCTGTGGGTGAAATGTGTAGGTGCAGGCATACTGTACTCAAGGATGTGACATCCACGTGCAACAAACGAAGACCTGGCTGATGGCTATGTGTCCCTTATAAACAAAGATACGCCTTTCCATGCCGTACTTCTGGTTTGTGCATGTGCCCTGAATGTCTTTCCTCATCCCTTTGTGCTGTCGCCTATTCAGTAGCCACGAGGAGCATATCATAAGGCCTGCTGGCGACAGTGCCTCCATATCTACTGAGTCATGACTGGCAACGCACACTTCGAGGATCAGCTGTTTGATTATCCAGAGAGCATGTGGTTTACTCAGCTGCTCCAAGCAAAAAAAGCCAAGAAGGACAACTGACTGATTGTCAAGAAGTGTGGACAATGAGGCAGGAGGGGGAATCCATGTGACTGGTTTCTGAGTATGGTCCTTCACTATCCAGTCAAAATAGAATTGGCTTGAGCTGTCTGATGACCTGCATATGTAAAAATATTTGTCCTTATTCAAAAGGGAGTAGGACATCATATACTGTGAATGGAACAATGCGTGCATGCATTTGTAAATCCAAGATGTGCCTTGTAGCTAAGTCATATGAAACGACATTTCTCCCCCAGTGCGTTGTTGATGGGCAATCAGGTCCCAACAAAGCTGGGAGGAAAAGAGGCACAAGACAAACTGTTTGCCAGTGAGCAAGCCTATTATTTTTCTGCTGCTAAATATGTAAATACTGGAACAGGTTAAGCCACAGTAGCTTAGAAAGAGATATTTTTCTGTTCTTTTTCCTGTATTTTGTAGCCTAATGGACTAAAGTGCAAAGCTGTCAGGCTGCTTTAAAGAGCTGTTCCTTGTGGGACATTAAAAAGTCTTCATACATTACACTAGACAAAGCAGACAACCACCTCACTGTCTTTGCTCTGAGCGAAAATGGGGCTGCTTTTTATATTCAGTGCTACTAAAGGATATGCTTTATTCCGGTAACTGAACGGAGGGATTCGCAATAGAGAGAGACATCATCTAGAAATTACAGTATTTGCCATTATTTAAAATACATCTCCCTCAGGAGGATGGTAAGAGCATTTACTTCCCTCACCTCTGTTACAGAGACAGTTATGGAATTATGTGGCCTGGATTCATCTGCGAAAGCAATGCCTTGAAGGGACCTTCCCAAGGGAAGAGACGTAAATGTGATCCTGTGGTTCCCATCTATTTCTTCCTGGACCTTTGTGAAGACGCTGCTTGCAGATGGCGCCCCTATGGGATGCTCAGCTGGATGGACCAAGGCAGGGCCACCAACTGGCTCTGTCCCCAGGACAGCCTCCCAAAGCTTACCTGGGAAACCCAGAAAAGACTGGAGCCCCACCATGTCTCCTGCACTGTCTCCAGGCTGTTTGCTGGGGAGCAGGGGGAAGGCATGGGGTATCCAGCCCCTGCGGACGGGCCTGACTTTCTGCAGACCCCCTACAATTTGCGATATCCCTGGAAACCTCTCGGATGTGAATTGCCCACCTCTCTTCTTCCTCCAGCCCCAGTAGTGAGAGTTCACCACGTTGACCATGTGATGGATAGGGGCCTGGGCTTGGATGATGGGCACCCTCCAGATGCTTGCTCGCCCGAAGGCTTTGGCATCCCTCTTTCCGGCTGTGGAGGGAGCCAGTGCCCGCATCCGGGGAACAAAGCTGGGGGGCAGTTTCCCACAGGAGGTGAGAGAGGCTGCATGAGTTTGGAGCCAGGGCTTGCAGCTATCTGAATGCAGAGGCAAACTCCATCTGCACCCGCAGCCAGCGCATGTGGGGGTTGGAGGGAGGGAGGGATGGACTCTCCCTGAGGTGATATCCTCCCTGCGAGGGACTCTCCAGGGTTTTTAAGCGTAGGCTGCAGAAATCTTGTTGATTCGTAGATACATGTTGCTCTTCGAAAGAAAACAATCCCCTTTTTTTTTTTTTTCCCTTCTCTGGGCTAACTTTAAAATGTTCTTCTACCACGAGGACTTTATCCAAAGAGAGAAGGCTCCTCATTGTATTAAAGAGAGGCCTGCTGGCTGTGAGACATTGCACCAAATTCAAAATAAACCTGGAAAATATTGCCAATAATAATAATAATAATAAAGAGCTTGTGTGGTGTGAAAAAACATTTTGTGAGAAAATTAAAATAGGAAAGCAAGAGGGAGTTTTCCTGAAGTGAAGCCCAGAGGATCACTTAGGGCAAAGCCTGAGTGTTGCCAGCCCAGCTTCTGCTCCTCCACTCCTGCTCCCATGCTACACACAGTCCTGTCAGATCTCCTAGTTCTTCCCCATCACACATGGTGCCTCCTTTGCCACATGAAGCAGCATGCCGCATCCATCCTACTGCCCCCATTGCCCCACACCAGAAAACGTCACAGGTCTGTGCAGGAAGTTTGGTGCAGATTTACCCAGCTTTAAAGTTAGAGCATACTATAAATTAGGAAGAAAAGCTCTCTTAAAGTCCAAGTTTTTGTCATCGTAACCTGCTTATACAGGAGGAAGGCCAGCTACTATCTTTTCATGCAGTGCTTTTTGTCAGCTTAAGCAGGAGTAATGTCAGCTCACTGATATTTTTCATGCTTTAATAAAATGCAGCCAAAACTTTGGGAGCAACACGCATTTACATTTTCTCCCTCAGCCTCCACCACCTTAAAAATCAGCAGTACGAAATGCTAGGCAGTTACCATGACCAACTTACAGTCACTGGTGATGATAGACCAGATAGGAGAGAGAACACTGTTTTCTCAACGCTACTTTTATCTCATAGTTTAAACCCCCATCAAAGAATTTCATACATATTTCTCTACATATTGCAACTTGTTGTAGGGGCTGGACTTGGATTGTCTTTTTAGTTAATTGCTACCTCACTTTATATTTTATTTTAAATACACCAATTCTAAGAAGATTTGCTAGGAGGTCATTGTCTCAGGTACTGTGTAAATGTCGGCTATGTTTTCATTTGCTCCTCTATTTCCTTTTTTTTGTTAGGATTTTCCTCCAGGCCATTCCCCCTTGAGGTTCAGAGTCCTTGAGCCTCTGTTCCAGCTCCTTTATTTTCCAGCTGAGCATCCTACTATGCTTAGTGATGTAGTTCCAAAATGTACACATTTCTTACAGCTGAGATAAGAATCTTTGGGGTTTTCTTTAAGTAGTCTCTCTTCCTTCATGTAAAAATGTTGTCGTTCATAGGCAACAAAACTGCACCACTTTGATTCACAAATTCATCTCCCCTGTCCTTGCAGACCTAATCCTGTAATTGGATCCAGACACAGAAGCTACATGTACACTGGTAAATTAAACATGCCCAGTGGTGTTCCTGGGCACTGCGGCCAGTTGGCATGGAAAAGGCAGCGTCTGTGCTAGCGAACTGCCTAGTTAAAAGTGTTCACCTGTTAATCGCTTACTGGAAATGGTCCCTGGACTGGTCTAAGTGCTGTGCCCAGGAACAGAGCTAGAATGGGCCAAATCCATGTCAGGGGATGTGCTAACAGTCTGCTAGTGCAGGTAGTCACAGCCCAGCACCTGGGGATGCTGCTGCCATACCTGCATTTACTAGCTCAGCTGTTGCTGCCTGAGCATCTTGCTGCAGAGACAGTGCCGTGGGAGCAGGCCCTAGGGATCAGCTCACTGCTTTACCTGGGTGAGTTGTCAGTGCTGCGGTGCAATCCACATCTGCTCGCTATGACAGCAAACCACTGGTGGCTCAACTGCATGTCAAGGTGCATTTGTCTTAAGTTCTGTAAGATACACTGTGAACCTTAAGCCATTGCTAAATGGCACACATTAGCTGGACACATACGCAGGTAGGTGGGTGGGTAGATAGGTAGATAGATATATAGATAGACAGACAGATCAAGATTTTTCATCCTTTGGCTCTTCTCCAATGCCTAATTAGAGAAGATCAGGTGGAAGCGACCTCAAAGGGATCTCAATCCTCACTGCAGAGCGGCAACATAAAAATACTTACACAAAGCTACCCATGAATCCAGGTGCCCCAGGTCCTTGTCTCTCACCTGCAGCAGGTTTGTAGAGAGAGTCCAAAGCAGGGCACGATATAGTAACTCTCCTGTGGGCATGGCCTCCTCCCAGCTTTTAGCAATCAACAACTTCCTTAGCTTTGCATTCCGTAGACACTAAAGGAATTTTTCATCGTGAATGTTTCTATTCCTTTTCTGAAACCAGTTATAGTCTTGGCCTCCATAACACCCTGGGCAAGGAGCTCCACAAATCCATTAGATGTGGTATGAAACAGTATTTCTTCTTGTTTGAGTTTGCTGCCTGATCATTTCTTTGCATGTCTCCCAGTTCTTCCATTGTAAGAACAGCTGTCTTTATTTACCTTTTCTATGCCATTTGGGATTTAAAACATTTTTCTCAGATGTTGCCTTTCATCATCGCTTTTTTTCTGTGAGGAAGATTCCAGTCTACTTGTTCAGTCTTTGCGCAGAATTTATTCCTCCATAACTATCATACCCTATTCTCTCACAGTTACAGATCTAGTCTAGTTCTGCTCTGTGCTTCTGAGGGATGGGGGGGTGGGGGAGGGCAGATCATTTGAATGTACTTGGATTTAAGTAATGGCTTAATAATATTTTCTCTTTTTTTCTGTAGTCTTTTTCCAATTTTTAATTATTAACATCCTGTATGCCTTTCTGATCACTACTGAGCACTGGTGGTGTGATAGTTTCATAGGACTGTCCCCAGTGGCTCCAGTTTTCCTTTCCTGATTGGTAATAGCTATATTAGAAGCCCTCTTACACATGTAATATTCAGATTGTTTTTCTCGGAATTACATTACTTTGCTCTTTCCAACACTGAACTCCATTTTCTGTTTTATCATCCGGTCACTCAGTAGTGCCAATTTATTCCGCAGTTCTTTGCTGTCAGATGTAGTTTTGTCAGCCAGGTCCTACCAGATTTGGTGGAAAGTCCCTGTGTTGACTCTTTATTCTACCTTTGATTCCTGTCTGTTAAAGAAAGTCATTTCACAGAGGAGCCCACCCATCCCTTTGCAGACTCTTTGCAACCTACACCTTATTGCTGTCATCCAAACAGAAGTCTTGTCATAGACTTGCCATTCTTCTCCAATTGAGGTTGAACTAATGAATTAAAACTCTTATGCATGTTTCTGGGAATAAGATTGGACTTTTCCTACCCTATAAACAATATACTGTGCTTCGTTGGCCCTGTGCAGCAGTTTTCATCTCCACATATCAAAGTACTTGCAAAGATGGGGGAGTATCAATGTCTCCAGGTGACAGCCAGGGAAACTGATACCCCTTTTAGCAGTAACAGTATGCAGTATTCTAGAGTGGCCTGAATGCTATTTGTTGAATAAATTAGTTAATGAGTAACAGCAATAGTTGCTAATTAACATACTCAATGAATATTTATGCTGGCATCTCGCCAGTTGTACATCTCATACAATGTGTCTTTCACTCTCACTTTCCCCTTATTTATTTCATACCATGAGCTCCCATCGGAAACGACCTATTCTGGCTCTGCCTCCCCAGCATCTGTCGCAAGGAAAGACGCCTTCTTCTTCCCACCCTGCAATGGCCAATCACAATCTAAAATCACCCCCAGCCTCACTGTGTCCCTACTTCCCAATGTAGAAGTCCATCAATGGGCCCTCCCCAGCACCCCTGGCATTTACAGAGTCAAACTCTATAGGGGAAAGAAGATCCCAGCTTATGGGATGAGACAGAACTGACAAGTAACCTGTGGGATTCAAGGTTACACCTGCACATTTTTTGCCACTGTCGCAGACCAGCATCAGAAGAGATGCACCTTCAAAACATAAGTACCCTGGGATATTTAAAGCTTCATAAAGCAAATCAATAGTTTAGTTTCAACCTGGAATCCAATCTGCAGCCTGCATAGCTCCAGGCCCATCACTGTACCCCACAGCCTGGATTAGCTCCAGTGCCTGGAATAGCCCCAAGCGTGTGCATTACACTCATCTCACTAATCAGGCATTTCAACTCTGTACTCCCTGTAGGATGATGAGGTAAGAATTGGTGTTTGTAATTCAAGAAATGAGGGAGTCTGTTGGTGTCATCTCTCCTTTTGAGACGTCCGACACATCTTTGGTCCAGAGAAGAGCATCGTACAGGCACAAAAGCCAAAGTTTGATGTCTTGTGTCCAATACCACCCTTAGAGATGGGAGCCTAAGCATTAGCCCTGCATTAATCTTGCCCAGGTCAGTAAAAAGCTAATGCTAACTGTGAACAGTAAAACAACTAATGCTGGTTGTGAAAAGTCGCCGAAAATTTCACTCCAGCAGTGACTGCCATCTCACACTGGCGAATGATAAAATAGCAAAAGTTTCATGATAACAAATGCAAACTCATGCTTACAGGGAAAAATACCCCCACCTTGACAATGTCTATAGAGTAATGGCCATTAGCTGTTATCACTCAGGAAAGACACCTGGTAATCGCTGTGGATAGCGGTTTAAGTACGTAACTCGGGGTCCAGCAGCACTCAGAAAGAAAAACTGAACATCAGGAAACATAAGGAACTATAAGGAACGAACCTGAGAAAACAAAAAGATGTCTGTTCCTGTCCCTGAGTTGCTGTGTACACTGATAGTGTGTGCCCCCTTCATCGCTTGCAGGCAGGGCTGCTTGCTGTGACTAGGAAAAACAGAGTAGGACCAAAAAGGTTCATAGGAGATCACCAGGGATGATTAAAGCTACGGAAAGCCTTCAAAATAGACAAGTATCATATGGGCTGGAACTGTTCATCTGGAAAAGAGACCACTGGGACGGCAGATGAGAGAGGCATGTGAAATCAGGAATGGCCTGGAGAATGTGATAAAAACGTGTCTCTCTCAGTGCAAGGACTGGCGAGCCTTTACGTGATTAAGTGTCAGGTTTAAAGCAAACACACCCAATGCATAACCACATTGTGACACCCGCTGCTGCAGGATGTCGCGGAGGCCAAAAGTATAAACGGGTTCAAAAAGCAATTAGAAAATTCTTGAAATAAAAGCCCATCAAAGGCTCCTAGACTGCAAAGATGAAGATACAGCCCTGGCTCAGGAAGTCCCTGAACTCCAGTTTGCCAGAAGCTGGAAGGATGAAGTGGAGGAAGTATCGCTGTACTTGCCCTCCTCTTGTGCTCTTTTGCCCAGCATCCGCTACGAGCTGGTCAGACACAGGATATGGTCTAGGTGACCCCCTTGGTCTGACTCAGCACTGCTGTTCCTGCAACTGGCTCTTTTCCAGATGGGCTAATTCACACCATGGCTGCTTGGAGGCTGTATTTCTTCATGTCCTGCTGTCCTGTGTTATTCAGGCTATCCAGAAGAGAGGATTGTCTCTGCCAGTGAGGGTAGACCCTTGCTGAGATCAAGTCAAAGGGACATAAGTTTTCAGACACAGTGACTAGAGCCGAGGAACTTGGTTCTATGAGGTCAAGGATCCTGACATGCAGCTGCCAAAGGAAGCAATGACAAGGACAATATCTAAAATGGACCCTAGGTCTGCTGTGGCCAGATCAGCACTGGCTACCACATAGCTCTGGCAGAACCTCATTGGGGTGTAGGAAATCACACTGATTCATTTCTTCTGAGACTGGCCCTATCTCCAAACTGTGCCACAGAGGGCAGGAATACAGATGTGTAAGGGATTTTGGATCCACACTATGCCCACCACTTAAACACCTTCTGCCAACTTCACCTTCTACCAGGGCGTAACAGCTCGGGGCTTTGCACTGCAGTTCCTCACTAGACGAAAGAGGGGGAGAGTGTTGCTCCGGGCTCCTGACAGGCTCCTCTCCGAGACTTCCCAGCCTTCCCATGGCAGATGCACAGAGCTGCAGGAGGTTCAGATAAGGCCTCATTCCAAAAAAAAAAAAAACCAAAAAGCCAAACCACTTGAGCACCCAGGTAATGAGCAGCACCTGTGCACCTCTAGGCATATGGCGCTTCCCAGCAGAGCCCATAGAGCTGCTCCATGTGCTGGAAAATATGCCTGCACTTCAGCATTTTGCTGTATCAGAGTATAAAATTGTGCAAAAAGCCCTCCTTTGCCTCACTTTGCAAAGCTACAGTATTTGTGAACGTCTTGCTGCAGATAAGCAGCTTAAGTGCATAGTAGCAGTGTGGCTGTTTTTGAATTGCTAAAAATCTCGGCACTACAAGCTTTGTCTGTGATAAGCCTAATCTTCTCTTCTCATCATTATCATGCTAGAAATCATGCTGGAGGCCTCTATAATCTGACTTCATTTTGCATTAACCATAATTGTGAGAACTTGCTTTCTGCATGCGTGTTTGGGCAGAGATTGTTTGCCAATGACTTTATACAATTATTTTACTCCCAGAAGTATGCCAGAATTAATTTCTTTTCTTGATTGAAAAAATAAAATAGGAATTATCCCAGGGGAAAAAGAAAAGGAGAAGAAAAAACAAAGTCCCCGTTGTACAGCATGACTCTGAATTGTGCAGTAATAGCCTTAGCGGCACAAATTACAAAGTTAGGGATACTGAATAACCAGGCTTTGCCAGTCAGCTTGGTCTATATTGCTTCAGTGAACACTGCTGTGACAGACGAAGTCCCAACACACCAGCTCTCAGTGCGGGAAATATGTCATGACGTGTATTGCAGATGTATCTTCACCTTTGTTACTCTCTAATTAATACAGACTCAGTGCTGGGTTTGGACACCCTTTTTTTTCCCTTCCACTTTTAGCAAAATCCACATCATCTATTCACTCATTACTTTTTCCTTTACAGACTGTCAGGAGTTTTCCTTACCTCTCAGGATGGATCCTGTTCCTATTAAACCAACAAGAGACCTCACACAAGGTGTGAGAGAGTGGCAGGGGTTGGGATGGGAGCTGCAGAGGAAGCTCTGCACTGCAGAGGGTGTGGAATCTGAGCACAGGCTAACAGCTCTCCGGAGTCAGTCAGGAGCTACAGTGCTCAAAGAGCAGAGCCAATATTTGCAGCTGCAAAACAGACTTGATGCTGATCCCAACCCTTTTAGATCCCAGTCTGATACAAGAAAACAAATGTTTCAGGGTCTTTCCATTAAACACCTTATCAGGGATGTTAAAGCATCTGGACTGACTGAGTGCTAAGGAGGAGACACTCATCATGAGAGAGGCTTATAAAGAAGAACACCTAAGAACATGAAACCAAAGGTATTATTATGGCTAATGAAACAAAAGCATTTGATTAATTACTGACATTGCAGAAGTACATTTTTAAAAGTGATTACTATAACTAGAGATGTCGAACGTGATAATATGTACTAAACAACATAAAATAGGGCTAGAGAAGATTTATGAGATTCCCCTGCACCTTGGCTGCAACAGGGTAAGTTCATCAAGTCCCAGGAGTTCACAGGAAAAGACCTGAAGAGCTGTGAGTCTTCTCCGAGCTCCTGGAGAGCCACATTAACTAATCGAGACTGTCAGTGATACAGACAATATACTGGGAGTCACCTAGGAGGGGGAGAAGGCAGCAGGGCTGCGGGGCTGATCTCAGTACAGGGGGTACGGTGGCTTGGCCCTGACCAGAATGTCCAGGAGTTGCCTAGCGAGGGGCACATGGGGCAGTCACGGTGCTCACACTTTGGTGTGCCACTTCTTCCCAGCAGTCCCCATGGAGTGGTGTGGAGGTGGTGGGATGTTCTGCCACGGAGGGGAAAAAGTGAGTTTTCCTCAAGGGCTTCACCATGGGAAGACCTCCAGCACACATGAACCTAGCTGTCTGCTGGTGCTTCCCACCGCCCTGGCTGAGGCATGGTGGAGTCATACGTTGCCTTCCAGCACTTGGCCCTGCACAGTTTCCTAGGCGAACACCATTACACAGGAGCCTCATCCTCTGCAGGGCAGGGAATGCACCCGGCCTCCGTTTCCTCCACGCCCCAAAGAGATGGGGAAAAACTGGCCCAAGGAGGGGAAGACCTCTGAAGAAAGGCTCTTGCAGCTTCCTGCTTCTAGATCAGGATGTCTCCAAAAGCTGAGGGATGCCACTTGCATTATAGATAAAAGTGTTGGAAAATGGGCAATTTTTCATCAAAATCTTACACGTTACCAGTTGCCACACCTGGGTCAGATGAGTCACTGGTGGCTAGCAGAGCAGGCTGGAGAAATACCACTATCTGCTGCCCTGTTATTACCCTCTTCCACAGACACCAGTCTCTAGCTGCTCTCAGAGAGCACCACCACATAGGCATAGCTCAGGTTACACATTGCATGTTAATTTGTACCCTAATTTTGCTCTCTTTGCTTTGTTTGGGCTCTGGCTCCGAGTTCCTGTTCACAGTTAGAACTAGCCATGCATATTTAGACAGTGATGGTAAGGAGGTGAGAGCTCAGGACAGGCAGGCAGCCCAGTCTTCAACATTTCCACCTGCATTCAAGTTGAGGACAGTACCTAGAAACACTGTTCCTCTCTGCATTTGCCATGGAAATAGGGCTTTATTGATTACAGGTAGGGCTGCAAACAAAGCATTTCTGAAATGGCAAACAAATGGTGATCACAGAAGGAAAAACAAGTTATAAAAAAAAGAATCAGATATAAGAAGGCAAGTTGCAACAGTGAACGCTGGGGATTTGTCTACGGGCCAAAAATTAACCTGATGTTGGTAGGTGCTCTTGGACAACTGCAATGTAAAGATTTGGAGCCAGATTCTCTGTCAGGGTAGGCAAGCAATGAAGCAAATTGCACTAATCTGATTTATAGCAACAGAGACTCTCTGCCATTAAAAGCACAGATCCCTCCAGAAAAGCAAGGGGCATCTTTCATGAGTTGCTGCATGACAGCAATTCCTTACGCACTAGAGAAATATCTCAATGATTTCATTGCAGACATATGCCCGTAGGGAAGTTTCAAAAGGTGAAAAAAATAACAATATCCTTAAGCTATCTGTAACAATTGCTAATTTCCAGCTACCTTCTTTTTTAATCATCGAGACTGGCGTATGTTGACATTCCTTTATCGTTGCTATTAATCAGTTTTGACTATCTCTGTTTAACTACCACCTTCATATGCCCCACGGCATTTTTTTTTACATTTGTATGACAGCTCCATAACCTTAACTGTGTTGCCCTGCACTAACGACACTGAGTGTAATGTGATGGGTTCAGATAAAGGTGCTAATAAAATACGCTTGCAGATGCCCTGAACATAGTGGTGTTGAAGGAGGATTATAGGTGCTGCCCTTGCCAGCAGAGGTCACTGCAGAATGGATGTGTCAACACTCGCCTAGAAACCATTTTAAGTCAAATATGCAAAGTGAGTTTCTTTCTTCCTTCTCAGACACACATGTGTGAACTCACACTCATCAAGTCTTTTTAAAAAAAAATAATTTAGACTGATGGACAGCTGAAGCCAAACAGTGAGAAACCCTGCAGGCAGCACAGTGGATGTCCCCAGAGCTCAAATGACCAGTCATAACGTATTTCTAATGCTCGCCTCTCCCAGTAGGCCAAATCACACCAGTTTTAGGTGAGGGTACTCATTATAACCATACAACATTTTTTCAAAACAGCAATATATTTTAATATCATTGCTCGCAGATTTGTTACTTTTGATAGCAGCCCTATTGTGTAAAAAAAAAAAAAAAAAAAAGAGGGGGCTATTTTTTAATTATTATTGTTCTTTATCTCAGTTTCTGAGGCGCTGATGTTGAATGCTGGAATCTCAGTGAGATTTAATTCTGATTGCTCAGTATGGAAACATTTCTCTCATTCATCTCCCTGGGGTATACAAACACGATGTGAATATGGACCGTATGGATTTCCCAGTGCACCCAGGGTCACAAAAAGGTTGTCTGAGTAAGGGCTAAAGGGGATTGGCATGGAAGATCAACTCTGCTGGACATTCAGTTTTGTCATGAGAGCTTTCACGATGATCATCTGACCTGCTGTATAACACTGACATAAAATCATCTCCCATGGGCTCTACTCCATCTTCAGATGTTGTAGAGGAGATTTCGGGAAGTCACCCACCCTTGATTTAAAGAGAAACTTTACTCTAGTAAGTAGTGGTTAATTACCTTCAGTTTTTTTACTTGACTTCTGTTCTGGATGTATCTAGCATCAACAACCAACCACTGGATTTTATTATGGGTTTATTTTCTGCTTGAAACATCTGTTGCATTTTCCCCATGCTCATACTTGTAGACCGCAAGCAAGTCACCCCTTAGCCTTCTTTCAAATAGACAAATTCCACTGACTTCTCAGTCTCCCACCATAGTTTTCCAGATCTCAGCTTGCTCATGTACCTTTCCCTCATGCCTTTCCAACCTGTCAACATCTTTTTTGAAGTGCGGACTTGAAAACAGGACAGAGCGTTCCCGTGGTATCCCTGTGCTTTTGTGCACAGAAATAAATTCAGGTCATGGCTCCTCCGGTGCATGTTCAGGATGTTCTGCACAGCAGCAGCGCACGAGGAGCAGACATTCATCTGGTTGTTTCCCATCACCCCTACAACTTTACAGGTCCCCTATGGTGCAAGGAATGGAGTCCTCTTCTTTTCAGAGGGATCTTGGACCCCCCCTCCCCAGCTCCATACACTGTCCTGAGCTCTGGGAAGAAAATGGCTCCTTGGACCACTTGGCTTAGGACCAACCCCAGGTTTAAGTTAGAGCCTCAAGGGAGACTCCCCAGCTGCAGCAGCACAAAAAGGATGGAGCTGGGAGCAAGGGTGGAGCCTGCATTCCTCAATCTAAAAGGAGACTTTTAGTCTCCTCCTCGCCTCCCTTTCTTTGAAATGTCTCTCAAGAGATGGTTAGAGAACAAAGGTGAGGAATGAATAAAACACACACGTTATCAGCACTTTGCATGAGTCCTGCAGGGAAAGGTGGCAAGCTCTCTCCTTTTCTCCTTTCTTTCTTGTTCCTCACTTGCCACACTGACTCTCCCAGCTCCAGCTGGCGTGGCATCCTCCTTGCAATTCTTTGCGGATGTGCCATTGGAGTCACAGGAGATGCTGGCTTCCCTTCTCTGAGGGCCTCACTGCTTTGCTGCTGCTTATTACCATCCCAGTTAAAAATGCCTAGATTGTAACGACAGAAATGGTGGTAGGGAAGGGAAAAACACAAGAATGGGAACAAAATACTGCACAATGATAAATGAAAAGCCATAACTGTTGGGGGGTGGTGTGCACCACTGACTTACTGGGGAGCAAAACAGAGCTGTATCACTCACCACCATCAGGAAAAACTGGAAGGACTAATGTTACATCCTAGAACAATGACATTTTAAAAATTAAGATATTCTTTCTTTTCTGTCTCTTGAAGCATACTTTTGAAAATGGCATTGTTCATTGCTGCACCATATTTCTTTTTTTCATAGGATTTTAATGGAAATTACTTCCTTTCTAATCCATAGAGCTTTACACACAGTTTCTCCAAGTGTAACTCGAGTAGTACCATGCAATGGAAAAATAAGCCCTATATCTTGTCCTAATTGGTCAGAATTATTGGTATAGGCCAGAAAATTTTTGAACACGTTCTTTTATTAGCTGTTAAGGGCTTTGTGCCTTTTCCAAACCAGTTCTGCAGAAGACGAGCATTTGCTAGCCTGGAATATGTCAGCATAGCTCCATGAATGATATAAAGCCAAATCTCAATAATGCCATTGGTATTAATTTGCATGGTCGCTTAATACAACCACGGAAAAGGTGGATAGGAATAGATTGTCTTTTTTTTTTTTTTTTCTTCTGTACACAAACTGGGTTCAAGACAAACAAGAAGTGGTATTTTTGCATGCAATAGATAGTAGATCTATGAAATTGGCTTGCCAAAGGATGTTGTGGATGATAAAAGTTTATAAGGGTTCAAGCAGTGACTGGACAAGTTCACAGTAGAGAAATGCACTGAGGTTACTAAACATACAGAAACCACACCCAGCCCAGGGAGTCCCTGACCTGAGAACAGCTGGATGCTGGAAGAGTATCAGGGGATTGTATCTTATAGGCTTGCCCTTTCCTTACTCTTCCCAAGGCATCTGCTTATGATTACAGCCCAAAACTGGATGCTGGGCTAGACACACCTTGGCCTGATCCAGTATGGCTACTCTTCTGGTTTTGTATTTGTGGTATAGATAGTGGTGATAAGGAGGCTGTAGTTGTGGCTGTATTTCCTGAAGTGTTTAGTTCTTATGAGAAAAATAACCTAGATATTTGTATTAATTTCTGTCATTACAGTATGTTTTGGGTTATGCATGGCTTTCAAGAAGCAGTGTTGATTATTGGCGATACTACTTATATTTTCTGTGGATGAAAATTGTGTCTTCTTTATTCACAATCTCACAAGAAAATCAGGACAGTAAAAAAAAAGGGGGGGGGGAATTATAAACAAAGAAAGGGAGTACACATGTTATTTTGACCCAAAACAAGTCTATGACAGCTTAGTACACACAGACATTTCAACAGGCATGTTGGCTTTATAATCCCTTTTTTGGCATCAGCACAAGTGATGAAAGGTAGCCATGTGTCCAGATAGCTCCATATGAGCGATTAGAAAACCTGGTCATTTTTCCCATGGCAAGGCCGCTACCTGCCGTTTTAAAGACAGCCTTCATACAAGCTGCTTGATGAATGCCAGCTTGTTGTGCAATATCAGTAATGTCATATACCTGTGAACATGCAGCCCAGCACCGCAAGAAGCAAGTGCCAGGGAAGAGGATGAAAAGCAGCCCCTAAAAGCTTGAATACTCCAGATGGGCAGACTGTCCCCGGGGAAGAGCTCTCCTCTTGTTTCTATCAGCAAGCAGAGGGAAACAGTTAAAAGAGACAGGCCTTGTTTGCATTAATATTTAGAGTGTTTTGGCCAAAACGTAGTTAAATAATGAATCTGAAGGTACTAAACACTGTTGTGTGAAGCTGGAGCTCAGACCAAACAGAGGAAGAGAGGTGGCAGGAAGGCATCTTGGGGAGGCAGAGACTCTGCTTGGCCCTGTGTGCCATCAACGTCTCCCTGGAGGACTCCACAGAGATCAGATTCTGAGACCATGACCAACGTGACAGCAAACTCAGGAGGAAGCACCGGTGCCAAATTAATGGCTGGTGGAGAGCTTTTATTGAAGCCGCTAAAGACTTCAGCTTAGCTGAGAAAATCCAGCAAGCCAGAATCGCCTTGGCTGAATTAACCAGTGGAAGCAGGAGAGGCATCGCTTCCCTGAAGGGCTGGATATCACCTGAACTTCCCCAATGCCAGCCAGCAGGAGCAGCGAAGGAGGAACAGGCACTGAACGAACACCACTGTATGGGATGTTCAAACTACAGGTGGAGAACTGAGCTCAAAAACTACTGCCAAGATGCTGCTGGGAGTGGGAAACAGCAAATCTCACTTAGCAGCCGTAGATTAGATCTAGATGCAGACGCAGATACTGTTGGTTTATTAATGCACCTATTCTCGAACTGGGTGGCGTGTCCCCCCGGGGGGCTGGAATGCATAGGGTTGAATAGTTTACTTCTGCGAGGGAGAAGGCAGGTCTGAAGTAAATCCCCCGCACCGCTTCCCTCTGTGTTACTGCCCGGATCAGCCAGACCTGCTCTTCCAGGACACCAAGACCCACGGCCACATCCAACATCCACAGACCAGGCAGGGCTGGGTGCAGAGCCCCTGCCTCTGCATCACCTGTCCTCCCCTGGCCGGGGACGTACCCGGCTGCTCTCACTGTGGCCTCGGTGGTGGTGTGGCCACATTCCTGACCCTGCACCACGCACTCCCCAGCGGTTCCCCCGCCCCCCTGAATCAGGGTATTTTCCCCAGGGACTGGTGTCTAAGTGTTAGTTTTTCCAAGTTGGGGCTCTGCCAGCTTTTCATTTCCTTTTCTTTCTTCATACAAAAACTCAAGCTTTGTCCATGGGAAGCTTTGTCTAATAAAAGCACCTGGTGAAGATGCTAGTTTTCCTAGGCCTCCAGGCTAGCGCTCATGCTAGTGGTTGCCATCACCCTTGATGATGTCACTAGGCATTTAAAATCATCTCTGCTGCTGCCAGTGGCCGCTAATGGGTGGGTGCAATATCAGGGTATACAGTGGTAAATTATTACAAAATAATAATGTGTAAAAACTGACCAAAGGATGAGGTACTCAGCCTGATGCACATAGTTGGTCCCAGAGCTAACAAAGGCAGCCAAAGTAATCAGAATTCTTTATCTTTTCCATTCACCATCACCCGTTTCACTTCTGTTCACACAACTATTTCAGTTCATTCCTCTGTTTCTTGCACTTGTAGTGCAAGAGGCTGGTCCTGGCTCTTGCTTACAAGGGTGGCTGCTACAGCAGTCTCCTCTTTGACCAGGGCAGAGCCAGAGAGCTAGTCTTCACCATCTCGTACTGTATGAAGAGCATGGACACCCACTTGCCCACACCGGTTTAGTCACTGGTGTTCAAAACTCTCCTTCAGTTCCTGGGTCATCTGTGAGCAGTGTCTGTGCAAAGAGGTGTGAATGTGGCCCAGAATAAAGTTCTTTTGTTTTCGGTAACTTGATGCTGGCTGTGGTCCTGTCAGAGCCCAGGGATCTTTTATCACAGCCTAATGGTTGGTCAGAAGCTGTCATTGGGATTGTCTGATGGGATACTGAGGTCAGAGGTGGGTTTAGTGACCAATGACCAGATCAACTCACCAGCGCCACAGTAATGGAAGTGCAGCAATCGTATAATAGGAAAGACCACCCAGTGCTGGGTGAAAGGGAGGAAAATATTCTGCCTTAGCCTCTCCTGTAGATCACCACAAGTTCAACTCCTGACTGTAGGTTCAAGAAGTCTCCTAATTTTGTGATGAGAAATGCAGAGATTTGATTTAATCTTAGATCTTAGTACTGGAGACCTGGTGCTTTTGAATAAATACCCTCTATCAGCAGAGCCTGACGCAGCTTTGCAAATAGCTGAATTTCATTCTAAACGGATATATTTGTTTTGGAAAGGTGTCCATAAAGGCGAACGTGGTGCAAGTGTGCTGCTGGCGGTGAATTTTCTGGCAGAGTCCCTCTTGGCACGCAGCAAAGTTACTAGTCCAGCCCTGTCGTTCACTCTGGGCCTGAATCACCAGCATGTTGCTGCAGCTTTGTGCTGGTGCCATTCCAGAGAAATGAGTGAGCAGCTCTGGAGAGTCCCTGAGTCACAGCGTGCTCCTGCCTGCATGGCAAGGACAGCGGCAAAGCTGCCTGGCAGCGGCTGGGTCCGTGCAGGAATGCCCCTCCGACCGCATCAGGATCCTCTCGGTGTCGTTTGCCACCATCCCATCTGTGCCTCGTTGTCTCTCCTGCTCCTACATCAGGCTGGGTGGGCAGGGAGCAGCCCAGTGAAAGGGATAACCAGCTGCTCTGCCTCCTGAAAACTGTAAGAACCGCGTCCCACCTGTGTTGCAGAGTGACAACGACAGGGATGCTATAGTGGACACTGGGGTGAGAGGCACAAAATCCCAGTGAGGTTTGTGCCTGACATGCCCAAGGTGAGTAGCACCCTGATTTACTGGAGGAAAGAGTCAAGTGCCTTGGAGCCAGATATATGCCTTGTACATACAGGCAAAGAATTGTTTTGAAGCCAAGACCCTCAACAAGGGCTTGAAATAATAGGATTTAGTTCTCACCACTGTCATGACTCTCATGTGTCACCCAACAATGTTCCTTCTCCATGTTTCAGTTCCTTCCATGTGGAATGGGGAATTTAATCTTCCGTCTCTCATCCTTTGCTGCTTCTGCCTATTTAAACTGCAATTTTTTTAGGCCAAGCGTTCTTTCTCATAAGGTGTATGTATTGTGCATACACCTAGGAATAAAAACGGGAACTTAGGGCTCCAATAAACATTACAGTTCCCAACAAGGAACCTGCTCGCCCTGCAGGCTGTGTCTCCCAAGTGCCAGCAGACATGATCAGCACTTTGAGAAGCATTAATCTCATGTCTCCTTCTACCCTCAGTCTCTTTGACCCCGTGTGCTGCCAGACATCAACGGCTACAGCGAGTCTCCCTAATCACTAGCTGCAGGCAAATAGACAATCAGTCACCAGCCACTTCCGAAGTGTGCCAGACACGTGGTGGAGTATGTGCCCCTCTCAACCCATCTGCAGAACAGGCTACAGATGCCAGCTGCTTTCCTTGGAGTGACATGGATGAAAGAGAAAGCAGGGAAAAGGAAAAAACAGAGTAGCTGAAAACCATATTCTCCACCCTTCTTTAAGGTATTTGCATACTATTGCCTTGCTGTTGCTCCCATTTTTCTCCCTTTTTCATTTTTCCATTGACTAATTAGGCTATCACCTAGTTAATAAAGCTAGTGAATTTTTATCGCAGGACAACAAAATACGGCATGTTCCTAAAGTGTCTCCATCCTGGTCTTTCAAAATATAGGGCTTTTATTCAACATATCCCCTACTTGATGGGTTAGATCGTTTGAATACACTGACAAGAGCAGCCAGTTCTGAAAACACCTTGGTGTAATTCCCCTTTCCTTTGCAAAGGAAACTGACACTGCATTTTTCCTTTGGAATATTCCTGATTTTAAAAAGGATAAGGTACAAACGAGCACTGGGGATAAGAAGCCTAACCTTGTTCTCCTTTATACTTTCCCGACACTGCTCTGACCTCACTGACCATGATGAAAGTACTCCTGGTTGATGCTGGCCAACAGTAGTTGAAATGGAGGTTGTTAGTCTGAAATGAAATGTAGCTGGTCTACAGCAGGTATACGTGGAAATGCAAATTTGCATGTTCTGAGGCATGCTGGTATGGCAAACTGCTGTGAGCAAGGCCAGTAGGTAAGTAGCTGGTCATCATGTTGCAACAGTATTAACATGGAAATGATGTCACCATGACTCTTGTGCACGATCATACATCTTTTGTATCAGTATTTTCGGAAGAAAATTTAATTCTTAAAATTTTTATCCTCCTGGTGCAAATCCCCATGTAAATCCTCTTCTTTTAAAATACATGTAGCTGGGTAGGATTTTGCACACAAAGGCACATGAGCATGGCTATATCACCTGAATAAATTCCAGTTCAATGGGATTGAACTGTTAATACAAACCCAGGTGCATTGGACCAGTTGGACATAGGCAAAAAGCAGAAAGAGATGCTCGCTGTGTGCAACTTTTCCTTTTGAAAACAAAATGAATGAAAGCAAACAAAGGTTAATCATTCCATGTGCCCTCAGACGAAAGGTGGTTGGTGAAGACAAGAAGTCACTCTGTGAGTTTGATTTTTTAGCACAAGATTTTTTGTGAAATTCTGAATTCAGTCAGCATCTACCACATCAAACTCCCCAGCTTATCTGGGAGCCCTACAGGCCCTCCCTGCATGTGTAATGAACAAATAAAGATGGTGAACAGCAGAAGCCACATTTCTTATGAGTCAAGTCTGTCTGCACAGACACGCCATATGAATGAAACCATTTTCAATTCACAACTCTTATTAATTTGGTGACAGAGGGGGAGAACACAAGACTGGTGGGTACAATGAGCTAATTGGATAAAAGGCATGTGAAAACACTATACCTATAATGCACCTTGTTAGCATATGCAAATGAGATAATTATACTGGCTGATAGCAGTTAGGCACAGTAATACATAGTCCATGTGAACTGTCCACAAATGCTTTTGAGATCAAGAAATGAAAGTAAATTCTTTAAACATCCTAATTGGTTGCCAAAAGGAAATTCATTCCAGCTAGAACTTAATTCAGTGTAAAGTAACATAACTCATTTGATCTCAATGAAGATCAAAAAACACAACCATATCCAGACAATCTTGGATTAGGACGCATTGTTTGTATATATTTACTACATAAAGTTGTTATGCAAAAACAACCTAAATGAGATGAAGGCTCTGTGAAATCATTCATTACTATTTCTCACGTGTTACTAGTGAGGTGAACACTGTCCTGTTCGTGCAAGGAGACACCAGATCGTCCTAAAATCTGGGTTTGCATAGAGGATTTGTGCGAGTCAAATGGATAGTCAGATGTTTCTCATTTCCTCAATTGCACTCTGATTTTGCACTTCAAATGCTTTTTCCTTATACAAATTTAGACCAGCCTCTCACCTTTCAAACTATTAATGTACCTCAGAGACATTTTCTAGGGAATTATTCAGGTAGACAACATTTTTTCTACTTGATTTGCTATGAAATGACAAGCACGGTTAAACCAAAGGTTAATCATTGATTAAGTTTAATGACACTAAATGAAACAGGTCATGTGAGAATGCAATTGCACTTTCATTTTTGCTGTCACAGGTCATTTATAGCTTTTGATTCAAATTCCACCCCACGCAAAGAGTTGCTAACAACATCCTACTTCAAATTCTAATGTACTACAACTGCAGAGCAAGCATGTGAGCTGGCAGTAATCAGGGCATTTGTAAAGCATACACAGATTCTTTCATTCATCCTGGCCATTAAACTGTTTGAAAAGATCATTTTATTGTTGGCATTAACAGGCAGTGCTTTTGACAACTTGTTTTACAGAGAAGTGCCCCATTTTATTTGTACGCAAGACTGTTCTGCCATTTTCATGCATTTAAGAACCTCAAACTCATCATCACCTGCAGTTCTTCCCACTTTAGTATGGACTCAAAACAAAAAACAAACAAACAAACAAACAAACAAAAAGGAAACCAGCTTTAAAAGAGCATTTATTTTCTCTGTGACCAACACCTCTTGTGCCCCAAAATGCATGAAGAACTTAAAAGTCAACTGTAAGTCTCTATGATTCATTTGAGGGTGGCTAGATCAGCAGGGAGCTGCTCATAGCAGTAACAGACCTTGCTTCTGATCTTATCCTCCCTTCTACCATGGCACATCCATTTGGTTCCAGGATGTGACTCTTCCTTTACACCAGCATCAAGGAGATCAGAATCAAGTCTTCCACCTGCTGAGGGAGAGTTCATGGGCATTGTTAATCCAATATGCATCTATGCTTTGGCCTACTAGCCAAAATAATTAGCCCTCTAACAAAGAAAGGAGCCTTTGAAAACGTAGACGTGGGCAGGAAATAAGCAATAGACGTAGATCATGAGGCTTATAAGGTTATATAAAGCCTCTGTAAGCTTTCTTTTCTTCCTTTTCATCCGCATAATATGAAAAAGGGCCTACTGCTCTAAGCTTTTGGGCACTTACATCAGGACCCACATATTTTATCCACAAATGCCAAAGAACTTTCAAAACTGACATTGTCTGAAAGAAAAAACATAAGGACAGTGATACTGGCTTGACCTAAAAAGTCAGGGTTTCTGTTACAAAGAGCATGTATAGGCAAAGGGGAACTGAGCTGTCAAAAAATTAATGGTGGGACAAAAGAGATGAGATATAACCTTTATTTGTAGATTGCACATGAATTCAGGAATGAGTCTGGCTCTTTGTAACTAGACCACTGCCAGATGCAAAGCTGCAGAGAAGGGCTTGTCTTTGAAGCATAGCAGTGAATCTTCATGCAATGGACAAACCACTCCAGGTATGATTTGACGAAAATGGGCTGTTGGTATAGATCAATTCCAGAGTATCACCAGATACTTTAAAATGGCTTTAAAATGGGAGTAGACCTGATTCAACAAAAGGAATGCCTTGAAGCACTAAGGTATTTCTCTTTTCAAAGAATGCAGCGAGCATTGTTCAAATGTATAAAACATGAAGAGAGCTCTAGTTCTGCAATATTGACATGATTTTTTTTCCCTTTAAATCTAATTCAGGAATGATCATAAAAATGTCTGCATCGAAAATTCTCATTTTTAGTGCTGCAGTGCTGGAACATTGCCACGGGCTTTTTGAAGAGTCACTCCACATCCATATCTATTTTCACCCTTTCAATCCAATTCTGTATTGTTACTGCTGACTGGTGGAGCTGCCTTTGAAAACATACAAAGCAGGTGATTTTCAATTGTGTAAAGCCGTGCTTGGCTTTAGGCATTTGAGTTCATGGGAATAGCCTTTCAAACTGCCTGGTCCAAAGCATAGTGAAGTCAATGGAAAATCTCCAGGTGACTTCACTGGGGCTTGGATCCAGTCCAAACTCTGGAGCCTCAAAGTCTGGAAGTCTCAACTGGGCTTGAAGTTAGTCCTAATTGTTCAAAAACAGAATAAGAATTTTGCAAGGTTAACCTCCCCCACACATGCTGTATCCAATTTTGCAATGACTTGAGAGTCTACTTGAAGGCTGCAGGCATTCAGCACCTTGCAAAATGAACTGCCACCTTAGGATAAACCTTCTTACAAAAGTCACAGCAGTAGATGTGCAGTGGATTCATTACATGGTCTCAGTTCTTCTCTGCCAAAATTCACCCAGCTGTGCAGTTTAGTCATCTTTAGCCACAAGTTGTGGTTGTGGCTCCTCTGCTGAACTTAGAAAGCCACATGGAAATTCACTTCTAGGAGACTACTCACTCCAGGAATCAGCTAAGAAAAATCAATAAATAAAAACCAAAATTGAAAAATATAAATTAAAAGTGTGATCTGATCTTCAAAACAATTCTTTACCCATAAAGCTCCCACCCAAGGAACCAGTTATATGCGTGTTTCAAGGAACTATATTGTTTAAAGAAACTGTAAATGTCACACAGTTAAAAGAGAGAGATGCAGCTAGATTTAAACAATTGACTAATAACTCAGTCAACAATATTCTTATCCTAGGTAGTAGTTATCAGCTTAGACAGCTGTTACAATCTTTCACTGTAATACTTAAAAGGCAAACCACCAAATTCAATACCATATTGTTTGTGTAGTAGTGTTTGTTTAAAGGTAAATCACTCATAAAAGTGTAATTTCCTGCTGATACATAATGGCGGATAGCCGCAGGAAGCCGGTCCAAGCAGACTGAGACCCTGAGATATGCAGCGCTAAATCGCCAGCAGTACTTTACCCCAGCTCTAAGATGATTGTGTTTTTACACCCAGTCACACCTAAATTAGCACCGGCGTATTAGGCCTTCTTGCAAACGCCTCTTTTCTCTTTGTGCAACAGCACAAGATAAGAAAAACTGCTACAAGCAACACAATGAAGTCGTGTTTCTCCAAATAAAGATTCCCTTCCTGCTGGGGAGACCCTGCTGGGCAAAATTCCCTCCCCAGTCTGTTTTTCTTATTGATTTGTTACAGAATCATGCTTATATTTTGGGTTTCCTTCTGCTTGCGCTCCGCTGACACACTACCTCATAGGATTTCATCATTTTTTGGGACAGATAATTGAAGCTCACAAATTCACAGTGTTTCACTCACTGGTTTCTGAGTGTCAGAAGCACAGACAGGGAGCAACTCCCATCAGCTTTGGAAGAGCTGCTCTAGATTCATATTAGTATAACCAAAAATCACAATTAACTTGTAAGCATGTACTAACGCTTCACCCAATGGCCCCTCAACCTATATAGGAGCTGGCAGTATGAAAGTGGCGGGGATGCTCCCAGGGATTAGGCCTGAGAGACCGAGACTGTATCAGCCATAGGATTAAACGTGCCCCGAGAGGAATCACCTGCTGTTCCCATCTTGGTCCTTTGAGCTGAATGCTTTTTGCCCAACTGTATCTGCCTAAATCTCATGTTGCCGAGTCCAAGCCATCTCTCTACATGATGCATTTTAAATTACAATCAATAATTTAATAAACAGGCAACGCACGCTGTGCACTCTGTGTACCTTTTTTGGGTGGAATGAATCAACATCTATCTCTCAGATGGTCCCTGGTGCCCAAGGTGGGTGGATATGTAGGTTACTTCCCTGCATTTCTCTAAAGAGATATCCTGGGATGCCATCAATATGCCTCGATGGCCTGATGCCAGAGCACTCCCCATGTGCCATAATAATGCACTGGATAAAATCTCACAGCCTATAGCTCAAGCCCACGCAGAGCAGGGAGGAAAGGACTTGCACTGCACCTCTCACCCGTTCTCTGCCAAGAGCCTAATTGCTCAGCCAGCTTAAGAGAGGAAGAACAACTTGTGTCCTCTGCTCTCTCTTGCCCGTCTGTACCTGAAAAGCCAGATCCAGCCAGACCTGGATCTAAGCCACGGTTCTCAGAGGAAGTTTTAAAAGAGTGAGGATGTTGAGCCTTGTTTGGTAAGAAGGGCAGTTTCTGTGGAATTTGTACTGGGACACTCTTGTTCTTTTCGACAGGAGAGACTTCTGATATGTGCATATGTAGATACATTTTATAGAATTCCTTTTAGCAGTCCACAGAAAGGAAACAGGAGTCCACAAAGATCACAGAAGAGTGAATTACTCTGCTAAATTTAAAATCATAAAACATTAATAGAAGGCTAAATTGGAAATCAGTTCCATCTTCCTCCATCTGCCAAGCTCTGCTTTCTCAGCAGCAAAGCACGTAGCTCAAGGAAATTCACCCATCTCTTTCCATTAGGGTTTGATGTTATCAGCTTTTTCCTGTCACATACAAAAAATTACCTTTAATTAGCTCAGTTTACAGCTATACCACGCAGTCTTGGAAACTTGTTTTGGGATACGAGGAACCAGTTGTCTTCTCAAGTGCCTTATGAATCATCATCAGCAACAAATACATCAAACTCCTGTAGCTCAGGAGGGCATAACCGGGGCCAGTCCTGGAGGTGGAGCTCCATTGAACATGTCATTCCTCATGCACAGTCCCACAGCTAGTCCAGTTCAGCCATCACTACCCCTAGGCTATCTCAGCACTGAGAAGAACAAGAGCAAAAAGCTGCCTTGCCTTCCTATCTCAGCAAGTGTATCCCAAATTATGACCTAGGTAGAAGACTTGCTTACCTAAAAATGCCTTCCCCCCCCTCCCCTTTTTTTTTTCTTAAAACAAGGACTTTTAGGAATGTGGATTTCCAGTGCAGTGTGAGCTGCTCACATTCCCTGAAGTTCATGTTGTTAGAAATGAAGGGGGATTCATTTCGTGGTAAGTTGGATGAACTCTTTTTGCAGGTTGCATAGTTCACAACTAAATATAGCACTTATCAATGCTTTCCTCGCCCGGAGGAAGAGAAGATTGTCTATTGGTTTCCTCTTCATTAAACAGTTGCTAAAATAAAATGTCTTTGTTTAATCGAATGCTCCTGCAGACTTAGTCAGGTGCAAGTCCTATTTCTTCAAACAAAAGGATAACAAAGGAAACATGCAACTGCCATATAACCTTCTCATTTGCTTTGAGGAGAGGAAGAGTTACAAGCCAGTCATATGTTTCCCTCAGTGCTTCAAGGACAGAAGGAACAGCTGTCAGTCTGGGGGCAGCAGGATGGAGGAGGATCAGACACTATATAAAAGCAGAATAGGATTTGGAGTTAAATTGCAATCAGCAGGGGAATGGTTTGGAAAAGGTATAAGTGACACGGTTTTGTCACAGCAGTTTTGTCCTGCTGGACCATCAGGTTTCTGCTGTGTAGCTGGTTCCTCACCCAAAAAGTCCACTTGAAGCCAAGGAAGATTTTACAATGCCCCTGGTGTGAGTGAAGATGCCATAATTTGTTACGAGGATCAAGCTACTGGCCTGAGTCAAGGACTGGGTAAATGTCTGTCCTTTTTCAAATCAATGTTATCTCTTATTATTTTTTGCACTGTAACCCTGACAGAGAACCAGATCTCTTTATGCTTACAGAGGCAGACTCTGCCCCTAGAGACTTGCATTTGGAATCAGTGAGAGAGATGTGGTATGGCAAAGGTAACAGGCATGGAAAGGGAAGGGAAGGGAAGGGAAGGGAAGGAAAGGAAAGGAAAGGAAAGGAAAGGAAAGGAAAGGAAAGGAAAGGAATTAGGTTGTCAGAAATCACATGAGGCTGTGGAGGTGGTAGTGCCTGAATGCTGATTTTAGGATGCTAATGATAACGGGTAGGAATATGGGGAAATAAATAATGAAATCTCCCATGAGTTCATCACTCAGATGATGATAAAAGCCAAGGTTTCTGAAAAACATTCTGTGTCATTCATAATAACAGCATTCAGAATAACACACTCTGTGAACGACATACATAGACCCATGTTTTTGCAGTCTGTACTCCAAAAAATCATAGGAATCTCAAGCTTTTCTTAATTTATCAGGTCTGAATTTGTTGTCCCTTCAGTCACAGCAGAAGCAACTTTGTGGAAACCCACAGAGGGGAATTAGCAGAGAGCAGAAAAAAAGCAAGTCACCTGCCCTGCAGTTGCAGTGAGACTCTGCCCATGTTGCTGTTTTAAGATACGTTTGCTAGCCTGTAAAATACTTCCACATGAACCTGAATCTTTCCCCTCTTCCCTTCCTCCAGATCTTAAATGGTACAGCACAGGCAAAGTTCCACACTGATCTCTGTCTGCGGCGGCCTGTGCATTCATGGCTCCCCAGGCCTGAATATATTCTCTAGCAGTAGAAGAGAAAATCCAAAGACTGCACTTCACAGATTTGTAATCGTACAGGTTTTAAGGCCAGAGAGGCTGTCATGATCTCGTGATCTGATAGTCTGACCTTTGGCGTAACCCAGGGCAGAGAAATTCATGCAGAAGTTCCTGCACAACCCTGTGGTCTCAATTTGTGGTTGGTGGCGGTTTAGAAGCTATGGCTTGCTCGAGTCTCCTGATGATGGAGAATCATTGCATCCCTGGTCGGGTATTGCAGTGGTTTGCTACCCTTGGTGAGTCACCTTAACACAAACCCTCTTAAGCCTCCAGGCCTCTTATCTGCTTGCAAACCTGGAAACCAAGACATTTTGCAGATTCTGTTTCAGTACAACACAAAAATCTCATGTTGGGTCTATTTTCAGCCTAATGCATCCAACAGAAATCAGAGCTGGTGCTTAGAATTACAGATATTCTCTATAAAGTGTCACTGAGGAGAGGAAAACCTACTTTCTACCTACCTCACAAATTTACAAGCTGGTGTTTCATCCAACCCAGACATTGTTATTTAAGCCAGTCTTGGCCTCGGAGAGAAGGTCGGACTTTGCCAAGAGGCTCCTAAGGACATTGAAACTGAATTTCTCTTCCTATTTGAAAACATCTCTCACTGAAATGCTCTTTGAGGGAAATCACAAACGCAGGAAACAGCAGCTACAGCGCCGCGTGTTTGTCTGTACAGAAGGAATGCGATGATATCATTTTGGAATGTGCTTGCTTTCTCAGGTTTTTGTTTTGGTGGCAGGAATGTCACTTTCTTAAAACGTAAAGCACATTCTTGGCTGTTGTCTCCCTCCCCCTGCCTACAAATCAATATTCCCATCTCCTGCCATGTGTTTTTCCCAACCTGTCAGATACCGTTCTCATGTTACTAGTACAACCATCTGATGTCAGGCATCCCAACCGGCAATTATAAATAGTCATTTACTATTAGCTAGAGGGCTTATTTCTATAGATATAAGTTTCAAGATGTTCTTTGCTATTTTAACTTGAAAGCATTATTTATTTGTGTTTGGCACAGAGGATTTGGCCATTTAAAACATGTCCATTTCCATCACGCTGTGGTGAAACGCCAAGTGAAACCTTAGCCCTCTGAAATGAACCGTAAATACCTCGTGTCATCCATTTTCAGAGTAACCCAAAAGCATGTGATGTCCTGTTCTCCATGAATCTGACTGGGTACCTCTCTTTTACAGCTCTGCCTGAGAGTGCCCATTTCCCAGCAGACATATCTTTATAGCCAGGTAACCTTTGCTGGTGCAGATGAAGCTGGACAAGACATGGAGATCTCCTTTGCCATGCTTTTCTGTGGAACTGTCACTTTTTTCCCCATTTAAATCTAATCCGTGTGTTATGCACTTCTACTATATCCCCTGTTACATCATGCTTCTATGCTTTTACTTCCAGTTGTTAGTAAGCCTAAGTTAAGGTTAAGCGTTAAGCGTTAAGTTTAGGTTATCCTAAACCAGTCCCACAAGGCCTTCAAGGACCAGTATCCCAAAGGGACTGAGATGCTGGGGACTGCATCTGCCATTGGGACTGTACCTGCACCTGCACCTGCAGCGGCTCATTGCCCTTCCAAGAGGCAAACTCTGCCTCCCCATGCCAGGTTGTTGTCCCTGTGAGCACCTTCCATATCATGGAGGAATGAAAATACAAAATTGCCCAGGAAACAAACCTTAAGACAGAAGAACCTGAGAGTTTAACCGTATTTTTCTCATCTGAAGTTGCTACCTGATGTGGATCCCTGTGCTTCACAGGCAATTAGGACAGAAATTAACCCAGTGTCCCTTTCAGGAAACAATACGGGGAAAACTCTACATGGTTGGAAGGTTCCCTTGTCCACGTGGGGTAGATGAGTGTGGCTTTCCAAAAAGACAATGTTGGTGCCTCAGGAGCTTGTCCTGCAGCAGTCCAGGACCTCTTCAAATAGCAAGTGGGTCCCTGTTGGCTGGAAAGACAAAATGAGCTTCTTGTACACCCTAGCAGCCAGACTCACAGTGTTTAAATTTTGATATTGAGAAGGGCAATGAGTATCAAAAGAGTGAGTTACAAAAATCCTACCAAGCCCTAAAACCAACATGTTTTCTGAAGTGTTTGCTTCAGCAATGTTCATCTGGTAAAGAATACAGTAGAAAAACAGCAGAGAACTGCCAACATGGGAGTCATTTCAAATGCAAAAAGGTTGATTCCTGTGTAAATGAAAGCTGACCCCAGAAAGCTGAGTTTTAAAGTCTTCTTGTCCTAGTATATCTCATGTCTCAGAGATGACATGGCATGTTTCCTAGGTCTATATTCTCATAAAACAGTAACATTAACATCAGTCAAACTGCAATTTCTGATCAGGATCATCATGTCTATAGTAATGAACCCAGCACTACTGAAACCCAATTCACTGTCCTTGATCTAATGTTCTGTCTGATCTCCAGGATCATTTCCAAGGAATGTTACTGTGGTTTTTTATCATAAAAGTCTTTCCTTTTCTTGAAGAATGTATGACAAAAGGCCAAGAATCTGTAACTGGACAGAGAATCAAAATTATCTCTTATAATCAAGGACACTGAAAGATCAAACATTGTCTTTGCACTAACAGAGCCATCGCTACAAAAGAAGCAAGAAGCCTGGCTGGGCAGATGTAATCCTGTGAGCATCAGCTAATATATTTTCTTAAGTCTTCTATACTGGCTACAAAATGATTATGCAAAAACAGAGGCTTCCTCCTGACTTAAATCAGGATTGTGTGTGGGTGTAAGGGTGTGCCTTCACTGGAGCAGTTTACATGGCAGGGGCCAGAAATCCTACTCAACACGTCTCTGTATTCTTTAACAATTAGATAAACCAGTAATAAGGTCATAATTGCAATTCCACAAGGTAATTTTGTGTGCCTGGGAGATGACAATATGCATACAATTAAAAGAAGAAAGCTTTTAATCCCTGCAAACTTCATTACTGAATACTCCGGTCTTTTCTATTTGCAGCACACAAGCAGAAGGGAGGGCAGGGGTCACCCTGAGCAGCGTGAAGGTACCAAGAGGGGAAGAGGTAATCCTCAAGGCTGTAAATTCACTGAGTTCAGTTCAACAGAAAATATGGAAATGCAGCCCTCTGATATGCTACCTCTTCTTAGGAATTTTCAGCTTTTTGGTTGTATGCAAGAAGAAATGTCTTGGGATAAGGTTCTTAGATCTAGTATAACAAATAGGGTATGAAAAATCCCTTTTACTCTGACCATCTTTGAAATAACAAAGCCATTCAGTTTCTGAATTATTATATTTAAGCTGTCTTTCAACTTTCCTTTTTCCCCCAACAGCTTTAAATCTCTCTGTGGGTGTACGTCTAATGTCGGCACATGCAATTCTATACTTTAATCATTTTTTAACTACAAGATCAAAGCAAGTAGGTTTTTACTACTCCAGTGTCCGATACTTCATAACTTAACTATTGAATGTCAGGCAACAGCTCTTCTCAATGTACTGTGCTAAACCAAATCTTTCCAGCTACACTCACCTTCCACCGAGAGAAGTATTGGAGGAAAAAAACACAACCAAATTTTATTAATCATATGAAAATGAGTAGTAGTACAAATAAAGTATAACAAACTTATTTCTACATTTACTCTGGGGCTGTGCGAGCAGTGTACTGTCTAAGAAGAAACCCTGTGGCCAGACATCGTTAACGGCATCTTATTTTCATTTCTAACACTTTTCTTCACTTTCCCTGCTCCCACACAGGAACCCAGGGAAATTAATACCTGGCCTGTAGCCAGACTGTCTGGGTGAGTAGTCCCCTGGGGTGTTATTCGTCTGGTCATGGCAGTGCAGAACCACGAAGAACGAAGGTATCTTCTACTCCCCTGGTGTCAATCCCTCCCTAATGTGCTTGAATCCTGTCTATGTTGCTGGTCTCTCTCCGCCACTCTGCCTATGGGAACTCCTCCCATCCATTTGTTAGCGTCTCACTCTCGTGGCTGGGTATCACAAGAATAAAGCTTTCGGGACTGACTGCGCGCTTGTTCATTTATTGACACCACTGGCTTCGAGTTTGGGACAAGAACTGCAAGACAGAGCAAAATTTTGATCGCTCCTTTATATTTCTGGGGAAAAGATTTCACTTACACCACCACAGGACTCGTTAACATCTTCACTGTTGCTCACAGGGAAGTGACTTAATCTCATTTAGCAGCAGCCTAGAGGAATTTTAACAGCGTCTTATTGCGACTACAGCATAAGCTCCGAGCTTTTCTGCATGTGAATCACTCTGGGCACCCGGGCGGTCCCACTAGCCCTTGCCATTCAGCCGTTCCGCGTGCACATGGATTTGCCGGGCTGCATTTCCACCCAAGCAGAGCACACACAACGCCTGCCCTTTGTTGTCAGGTTGAAATCCTCCCAAATACTTCTCTGTCACAAGCTGTTCCAATTAAGAAGGCATGCAATAATATCCCTAATTACATTTTACTTTGATGAGAGATCTAGGCATTTTTTAAAAAAATACATGTTGTAGAGGGTTAGGAGAATCTTCATTTCAATTCTTGGCATATTTTGGCACGATCCGTGTCTCCGCCCTTTGGCAGGCTCCAGGCCCTGCAGGGGCACGTGCATCTTTTTGGCTACGGCAACCCAGGCTCTGGGTGCCAGACGCCAGCAGAGCGACATGGGGTTGTTTTTTGCTGAATCACCCCAATGCTAAATCTGGGAGCTCCAACAGCTCCAGTGCAAGGAGGAAAAAGACCCTGGGCAGTCCGGGGGCTTGGATGGAGGGGTCCTGTTGTAAAATGTTCCCTCAGAGCTGCCAGGTTCAAGCAAGCGCTTAGGAGGAGATTTATATTTTGTTTATTACAATGGTAATAAGCCACAAACACAAATTCAAAGAGTAAGAGTCAACCAAACCCATGTTCTTTTTGAGGGAGATAAAATCTCCACCTTTTACATGCCTATCTATTGATGTGTTCCTGGATAAAATGTGTTATTTTAATTAACTGAAAGTACCTGCCTTTTATATTGAACTCGGTGCTAAAAACAAAGAAAATCATACAGCAAAAATGCCATGTTGGCTGAGTGCATCTATCTCTTTTGTGCTGAGAAGTTGGTACGTGCACTGCTTTCCTCTCAATCAATACACATTTGTGTGTAATTGGGGACTATAAAAATATTCACATCACTTTGCTAATCCTCTTGCCAAACAGGCACGAGCATTTTTATGTCAAGCTTCTCTGATGCAGGTTCCACAGATAATTTTTTTCTATTAGTGAAGCAGTTATGGTGAATGCAATTATCCCTAAAATAAGGAAGAAAAAGAAGAAAATCTAAAAACAAATGTGTTGCTACGGAACTGAAGTTAAGCACAAAGAAATTAGACTCTTCACTGTAATTAATACTATTCTAGTATGACATATTTGTCTGTATTATTTAAACTATTATATCAAAACCATCTCCATTTAACACACATATGTAAGTACGGACGGAGGTACATGTACTATATTTATCTAAATATATCTCAAGAATGCTGTGTTTTAGTTGGATTTCTCAGGATTATTTGGTCCGTACAGATCCCTGGATTGCACTAAAGAAGAATTTTAAGTCAGGAATAGGTATTTACACTGAACCAAAAATCTGAGCAAATGGGTATGTCATTAGAACTAACTTTTAATCTCCATCCAGACCCAGGTCTCGAACACCCCTTCCTGGATATCCTCTCTTGTCTCTGCCCAAGGGTTTTGCCATCTCACTCTCTCTTTCGACACCACCCTGTTGTTTGGCTAGCGAGATGCGTTGTTTCTCTAACCAGATCAAGGATTTTGCCAAGTCCTGTTGCTTCCACTTCTGTAGCATATTTAGAATTCCTCCAGCCCTCTCTATCTCAGAATTCTTGGCCCCGCACAACTGTTTTGTTTTGGCTGCTAGAAGCCCATGCTAACCTAACCAGATTTTGGCTGGTAACACAGACCTTTTTAACCATGTCTGTTTTTCCCTGGGCACATCCTTGTTTACTGCGTCTGGTGGTGGTGGAACCAGTACAGTAAAAGTCAGCATATAAAGACACCGAGGAAAATCCATGCTGAGTCTTTAAAACAAATAAAAGTGCCACAAAACAGAGCTGAGGACATGGCTTAGCCTAAGACTCAGGTTTTCTTTGATTTGTTTTTTCTTGAGGACACCTGTATCTGTCTACTGATTACAGCTTCTTTTTAATGTTTCCAAAATGTAAGCCTACGATGCACAATTTTAATTTTTCATGCCCAGTTTGCACACAGGTGAATGCCCACAAGCGACTGTCTCTGGGTAACAGCAAACATGATGCAGAGACTCTGGGATTCTCCCATTAAAGCTGACTGAATTGGGCTATTACAGCTAATAATGTTTGTTAATACATTAGTGGATTGCTAGTTTAATGTACAGTGGCAGATAAATGTACATGTTGGTATTGGTGATGGCAGTGATAAAAATGTAACAGTACAAACACACTGTTTTCTGCTGCTAATCACTTCTTCCTCTATTACCATCCCCAGTGTTTTAAGTAAAATTCAGCTTAAATTTTAGTAGCAAACCTTTAAGCAAAACTCAGGTAACGTTTATCCTCTCACCATTTTTACCAGTATTATCTTCCTCCTCCAGTAGGTTAGGTAGAGCACTAACTGATAGAGAAAATGCACGAGATTGCTTTCATTTAAGAGTTGCCTCAGTGGTTTACTAAAAGACAAAGTTCATAATTTTTTTTTTCTGAAGCTTTTTATAAAACCCATTTTGGCTGAACTTGGAAAATGTGACTATACAATGGGAAAGGGCAGGCCCTCCTTTTTTTTTTTTTGTCTGAACACAATGGCAGGATAAGGGAGGCACCGCTCATTACAAGGAATACACTTTAATCAAGTTGCCCAGCTCTAAGTATTCATCTTCCACCACTCTAGATGCCAATGTTTGTTTTCTGTCTGGGAGAAGAAACAGACAACACTCTTCATTTTAATAAAAATCTTTCAGAATGAAGCAAACAGATCACCTAATTTGGAAGATCTACTTCTTGGTTTGCAAGTGACTTAAGAGGTAAAGACATTGGAGTATCTCCCATTCCAGCATCGCTGGAGGAGATTTAACGCTTTCCTGCTCAGTTTGCTAGCTGAGAAGTGTGAGATCAATTGTGATGGTGTTTGATACGACTCTCACTGCTTCAACAACATTGCCATTACTATCACATACAGCTTGGCTTGAGTGGGAACTGCAAAATGTGCTGCTATGACTAAAACAGCAGTTGGAAAGGTGAAAATCTGGTTTTATTAAACACATGTGGGCGCCTGTCAAAATTACTTCTGCAACTAAACCCAGGACTTCATCTTCAGTCTCACAACAACCCCATTCTCTGGTACAACAGCATCCAGTGTTGTCAGTTTTAATGATATCATCGCAAGGCTTCTGATATGTTTCTTTATCCTACAGTACTGGATGTCTAAGTATATGAAAACAAGAAATTGTCATCCCAAAAAAAGACTCGTCTTTCACCTAAAAAATTCATTTCAAGCCTCCAAGTTTGTGCAGAAAAACACAAAAGCCTTAAAGACTCAGAGTGCGGGGAAACTGAAATGCTTATTTATTTTGAATCCTTATTATATCATGGCCAATCTCCAGGACTTTGGGACTCGAGTGCTACTCGAGTGCTTTTTTATGTTGTTGGCTGACAGCAGATACTAACAACACTTGAGGCCTTCAAGCATCTTGTCCTGTCTGGGTGTAGCATCTGATAACAGTAGAAACTTACTTTATTATCTGTGCCCAGCTAGAAATAACAGCCTGAAGAATCCTGTTATGTTCTAGGATTCATCCCCTTTAAACCCAGATCTTCCATCCTTTTCTCCCAGCAGCACTTAACTCCCCAAAACCAGGGGAGGAAAGAGTAATGGGAAGGGTGAAGTGGCAGAAACATGAAACCTAAGTCTTTCCCCTACATCACCTCATGTACCAAGGGAGCAGCCCTGGTGCCACTGACTGCAAGTACAAAAGACACCAGCGTTGCAGGTTGTCCTCCCAAGACTCCCTGCTGGGAACATAGGAGGGACAGCAGGAAAGAGGAGCCAGGAGGTCGTAGTGGACTGGAACCAACGTGTTTTCTGCCATGTACTTCTCCCCAGATAAATCCCTACTTGCCTTGGTCACACAGCCCGTAACAGCTGAAACTTGGTGGAATCTGTCAACTTGTCCACAAACTTCCAAAAAAATAAGGTTTTTACTATCAGCTACCAGGAGATGGTTTCCCTTGGAACTTGTACTCCAGTGATGAACAATCCCCACTGTTGGAAACACGTGTCTTATTTCTCATTCAAACTTGCCTTACTGTAGCTTCCTGCCACTAATTCTTGGTATCGCAATGCAATACACCATCTCCCTGTATTGAGGCATTAGGCAAAAAAAACCAAAAACAGGCGCACAAAGACATGGCAATTTTTTTGTAAGCAGAAGCTGAGACCTGAACTGGAGAATACAGGAGGTATCACTGACAGCATGGAGCTGCTTGAGGCCCAGGCTACCTGTGCCATGTAGCTAATGTAAAAAATAGATGGTCTGTTGTAAGGCTCTTGCAGTGGTATCTTGCAAAACATATACTGGACGCTGTAAACCTTGAGAGGGGTGCTGACTGGTGACAAGCATAGGATTCAATCTTTGTCCCAGAGCCATCCATGAATGGATCAAACCTCATCTGCATAAAATCTTTGTTTATTCTACTGGCCTACTAATTACTACTATTAAAGCAAATGGTACCTTGTATGGTCTTGCATATGCATTACCAACAGCATCAACAACCTAGAGCTGCCAGGGACCTAGATATGTTGCAAGGTGTTGCATGCAAACATCTACACCCATCAGAGGCATTTCTTTGAATATCTTATTGTTTTACCATTTCAGAGGTAAACCATGAAGGAGGATGTAAGGATTCATCTTCCTCTACCAAAACCAGCAACCCTATGTCAGCAGAGGGTTTTTCCCAGAGGCTGGATTGGAGCTGGACGTGCAGCACTCCTGGTGACATGAACAACCCATTAGTGTGGAAAGGTTCCATAGAGATCCTGCTAAATCTCACCCACAGAGATGGTCATCAAAACAGTTGAACTCAAACATCTCATCATTCATTAGTCATGACATTTTCTCTTTTTTTTTGTAGTTGTGAGAAAATGGGTTTTTTCTACTCAGACCTTTTAAAACAACTTGTCTTTAGTAGTTTTTTGTCGCTGCTTGGGAAGGGCAGAAAACAAGTAGAGAAATACAAATTTATTTTCTATAGATTGGAAATCTTTTTTTCCGGTCAGCTCCGTTACTGAGTCAGCTACCCGTGTGCACTGCCAAAGGAAGTAATGGGAGTTGTCTACACAAAACAGAGCAAGCACAAATCAACAGGAGAGAAAATTGGGTTTCTCTTGAGCCACTGGCAAAAACAAACCTATCGATATAAAACAAGACAGGGCTCACTGCAGACTTGCAGATTCCCTGTACTGTATTGATGATATCTAAGTTGCATGGCTGCTTTGCAGCTTTCTTCCCTTTAATCCAAATAGTATCAGCCTTCAGACTGCTTCTCAGCATATCTGTCTGCTTACAGACACTACTGCATTGATTTCCATCTGGTGCATGTTTTAAAAGTTTTCTTCGCAACCTTAAGGATTAACTGCCCCTTATTTTGCAGAAGTTTAGATTGAGAAGCATGCTCAAGAAAACAATTACAGCAAAGAATCACCAAATCTCTTGCAAATTCTCCCCTGATCATTGGGCATTCAAAGATCTACCAGCAGCTGTTAATGTAACGTTATGGATGTTTAGCAGGACTTCCTGTATCTAATGAACATAGCTCTTTCAGCGAGGAGACAAAGTGCAATGCTGTCCCAGGAAAATAAAAACGATGTAACATTCAGTCAGGAATGCACTTACTACATGGCCCGGAATGGTGAATTGATCTCATGCGTCTGTAACAAAGATCTCATCTGTAGTCCCTGTGCACTGCAGGGACTGGCATGGCTTCAGAACAAGTGCACTGATCCTGCTCCCAAAAGGAACTGATTAGGGAGGAATGTTCCAGGAGCTATTCGATACAGGCAGCGCAATCCAGAATGCCATTTTTAGAGTTAAAAAAAAAAAAATAAAAATACAGCAATCTTAAATATTCTGATGTCTAAGAATGCCAACAGCATCATCTAACTGACAGTGAAAATAAAAGTTTTTCAAGAACTTTTATAAACACGGTCTTCCTGGACTGGAAGCAGGCAGAGTGGATGGACAGAGGTTCTGGTGTGAGCATGGCACGAGAGGAAAAGGCTGTTTGTTTTCCACTGCTTTCCTCTTGATTTTAACAGGAATTATACACATAGGTACAGAAGGTATCCCAGGATATGTGAAGCAAAATGTACAGTTGTGAGGCAAGCCGGTGCTGTTGGAAACAAGGACGACGTAACACAGGCAACTTGTAAGAAAGTCTTTTGGCATCTTTTGCCAAATATCCAACTTGTGGCAACAGTGTGAGCAAGAGAGTGAAAATGGACTCGGACTTTTGCTTCATCAATACTATAAAATAAACCTAAGTTAAAATGGGTGTTGCCCAATTCAATTGTCAAACATCGCTGCTGCAATACAAAGACAAATGTTTATTGGCTTAACTTTGAAACTGCAGTAAATGCTCTTCTATTCAATTAGATAAACAAATACAGTACTGAGTATATAATAGGGTCCTTTCAAGTAAATTATGCTTCCTAACTCATGTGTAAAAGAAAAATTACTTTTAATGTTTATATTCCTGTAAAATAAGAAACCATCAAGGCTCTCCTTCTGTTATATTCCAAATATAAAAAAAAATAAAGAAGGTTTAAATGATGTCCATTTTATGACAACATGAGCTAAGCAAAGTAGTATAGTCAGGCTGACATCACAGTTTTTCTTCTCACTATCAGGACAAGGGAGAGGAAGAAAAAAATTCTCTGTTCTGTTCTCATTTACAGTAGCACAAATCCCCAGGAACTGCACTGACTTCAGATGGCTATTCTGGATTTACGGCAGACTGAAAGAGATTAGCATTTGGTCACACATGAATGAAGAACAGAACATCCACATTCACTCTAAATATATTTTCCTTTCTTATGTACACAAAGCAGCAATGCTGTCTTTAGCAATGACAGATTATGTGCTGTTGGTTACCTGATTGCCTAGATGTATTTATACAGGTACCAAGCTGGATGTCTCAGCAAAGAAAATACTTGGTTACCTTCTCCAGCAAATGCATGCACATCTATGTCCAGAAAGAACTGCATTCTCTACAGGATCAGGGCATGAGGCAAAAGGCTAAAATGCATACATACAGCATTATGCATCCAGTGATGAGAACCACCTGTTTGTGAGTCTGTTTTATTCTTTCTGCCAAAGATTGGCTCTAAGTCATGGCAATCTCTCATGCAGATACATTAGCATACGTGGATTGTATATCCTTAAAATACCAAGTAGAAAACTGTAGTAGTTACTGTAGAGCACTATGGTTAAAACAATATATAATTCCTGATCTTGATGAAGGAAGACATTTTCTTCATACAGCCTGCCCAGTTATGAGACTCTCCCATCTAGTCTCAGCAAAAAAGCAATGCAAAAAAGTGAAGAGCTCCCAATCGATTTAAAAGCAACGACACCCCTTGCACAGCACAAACCAACTTCAGATCCCAATGCCCCATGCCTTGTCCGTCTTGTTCAGCTGAGGTGGAACGTCCTTACAGACAAGCAAGTAGCCAAACAGTGTCTTTCCTTTGGTCTTGACACCTATCAACATTAAATAGATCTGCCTCTTCTGTTCTGCAGGCAAGGAAGAGGCATTAAGAGAGGGAGCGCTGCAAAAGTAAGGTGTAAACAGCCTGCTCCAGGAGATCGACAGGGATTAGGGTTGGATAACCCTGGGCTCACTTTTACTGTGAGCATACTAATGCCCAAACCTTCAGCTGAAATACTCTGGAAACCTTCTCTGCAGCCTCCAAGAACACAGTACAAAATAATAAATCCAGCAAGATGGTTCACAAACAGGAAAGGGGGCGAAGGGTTGATTTTTGTGGTTTGGTTTCTATTTTGCTGAACTATAATCAAAGAATTGAAAATGTCTAAATATGCAGAACATTTATTAAAAAAACCCCAGCATTGTCAAGGTTTCAAAGTCAAGCACTCCAAAGCTAGGAAATGTCAGTGCCAACAGTTTTGAGAGTCCAACGTAGGATGCCTAGGATTTTGTTTTTCAGACTTTTATGAAGACCCAATCTCTAAAAGACCCAACCTCTAACTTTTCAGTGAGCTCTCAACAAAAGATCAGCTCAACTACTTGCAAGTTACTTGCTAAATCACCTCAGGTCAATCAGCACAACCCTTATATTGCATCCTGACTTCAACTCTCCTATACTGAAATCCTGCCACACCGTATCTCCAGCCCATGTCCCTCACTACCATAGCGGTCCCAGGCTCATTTCTCCATGCTGCCCTTCAACCACACACGCTCTTTGATGAAAGTTACACACCCTAGAATTAGGTTGTGGAGAGCTTACCCTGTCCTTCCTCAGAACTCTCCTCCAACTCACTTCTAACCATAAGAATCTCAGAAGAGCATTTAGGCTATTTTGTTCTGTGTTTTGATACTGAAGAGCACAATAAAGTTCTGGATTCCTAAGCACTGCTGCAGTACAAATAAATATGAAAACAATAACAGTATGCCTAATGAAGAAAAGGCAGGAAAATGGCCAGGGCCCCCTTACCCTTCTATCTCATAAATCACATATATATGTATTTATATTTAAACATGTCAAAATAGAAGTCAGATACCTGGTCCCTACATCTGGTGGAAAAAAAACCCCTCTGACTATTTTTTTTCTTTGGAATGTCTCAATTTACCGAACAGAAACATTTCATACAGACAAGTATTCAATTAAATTCCTTTGGAAAACAGGCAAGCTTCCACTGGAGGTATGCCAGCCCCGGCTTCTGAGCAGCTCAGCTGGTAGTCTCCAGAGGACCATGACTTCCAGCTCCCACAGCTTCAACAAATCTTGCTAGGCAAACTGCCTGAAAATTAAGGACCCTTGGGCTTACAATGTCTGCAGTCCAGGGCAGGCTACCAGGCACGGTGTCATGGTGATTGGAGAGCTCAGAGATACCAGGGTCATGGCTAGAGCCATGGCCAACATTCAAGTATCCAACAACTCGGGCTCCAGTCCTTTTTACAGACAATTTCAAACTATTGGAACATCAAGGTTCCCGGAGAAATCAAAATACTTTTCTCCTTCCAGCTCTATTGCATACATATGGGGCAAACAAAAGCAGATTCTTCTTACTCTTTTACTCTCCTTCAGCTGTTCCTTATTATCGTACGTTGGTCTTGTTTGTTCCTTTTTATGAATTAGTTTGCAGCTCCTTTGAGGAAGACACCATTTTTCTACCTGTATTTGAACAGTTTCTACTCTAATGACACCCAGATTGTAGCTGTACATGGTACTGCAATACAAACAAGGTGTTATCATTTTCTTTTCTTCCCCTCATTAGAGAGGAGCTTACTGAAAAATCAAAGTCTTCCCTCTAATCATTTTCACTGTTAGCTGTAGGCAACGTTTGTTGGATAGTAATTAAAATAATTTAAAAGTATCTAAATTTTGCATGCATATTGTTTCTTACTTTTTCACAGACTATGTGTTTGTTCTTCCCCCAGCTGAAAAGCTAGAAATCAGAATTTACTTCTCATGTTCTCACCTCCTTCTCTCTACTTTATACCATATTGCAACTTGTCATATTATATTATTAATATCTTATAAAATGCCTAATTGACATATTAGTTACACATTTATGTTGAAGAGCATTTTTTCCTCCACTACTTTTAGAGAGATAGGTTTTACATGTCATGATACCCATATTTATACTTATACTTAATATATTTCAATTATTTTTTTCCTTACCACATTTAGTTTAAGGATTTTAATGATGATATGCACTGAAAAAAGAGCTTTGTATCAGCCCTTCGTTTCACAAGGCAGATGGATAAATTTTAGTTCTTCTGGGAAATCACGCTATTCTACTAGCCACGGGTGAGTGTTCCACTAGAACCACAAGACAGTACTTGACTTCGCAAAGTAAAGATCAAGACAGTCGCTTCTCATTAAAAGGGACACGCTTCGGTTTTCTGAAAAGGAGGCGGAGCTAATGAAAACATCTAAGGGAAACAAACTGAAAAATATGCCTCTAACTCGCTGTGGTGCACATCAGCAATACCACACACCATTCCCATCTTACTCATGCCGTCAGTCCTAATGAACCAAACTCTGCAAACCCATACAGGAATAATTACCCTGAGTTCTTCGGACTGAGGCTATTCATGTGATTAAAGCAGCTCTCAACCAACTGATGGTGAATAAAATTGTTGGAACATAATGTTATGTACTGCACTGCAGACCTCTAATTTTATATTTCGTAATAGAAATGTAAATTATTTTTAAAAAAAAAAAAGTCGTCTCTCAGAAAAGTTACTACTAAAATAAAAACAAATTTCTCTAGGGCTCTATTTACAATGCCAGAAGAATTGCATAAGCACGATTCCTGACTTTCATGAATGTAATGGGTGGTTATGCCCCAGAACTGAATAATAATTAAAAGCTAGATATTGGCAGCTTCAGGCTTGCTTTGCCGCAGGAGCCTAAGGGGTAAACTTTAGAAGACAAACTTCACAACAGCCACTTCATTACGGAAAGAACCTGCATCTGATCCCCAGAAAGGCACTCAAAACTAACACCTCTGTGGCAACGCAAGGATGGCCCACATGAAGAGGACAAGCTTTCATGCTGCCAACCGTAAGCATTCCTAAGTAAGATTACAACATATAATGGATTTTGGACATTTTCATCCATGTATCTCATCAAGCCCTTACAGCTAAGGTGTCCGACCTTCCTGATACCCTTCTGTGACCTTAACAAAAACAGCAAGTGACCTGGAGCGCTGAAGAGAAGGAGAAGGTTCTGGGAGAAGTTTCCAGGCAAAAGACAATGGCTCTGCATGTATTCCAGCTGTCTGCTGCTGGGATGCTGGATGGGACCTGGCACTCAGCTGGATCCTGGGTCAGCCAGCGTCTGTTGGCTTCAGCAGCCTCTGCAGGCTTTCTTCTGCCCAGACCTGGGGATTCAGGTTATCTGTCACCCAAGATCAAAGCCTTTCCGCTATATAGACAGCATCGCCCTGGCACAGGACCTCTGCTTAACAGCTCACAAACCATAGGTTGGCCATAGTTTACATTTCCTGGCTTTTTTCTGCAACCATGAAGGTTAGAAATCGTTTTTAAAAAACAAAAGCTGACAATTGCAAGTCAGCATGCCTCTAGTTGCTGAGGCTTTTGTGCTCGCAGTATCTTAGGAACTACATTACTCACAAATATCAAAAGAAATATAAGAAAGTAATGATGCCCTGCAATATATTAAGGAGGACTTGGTAATTTTTGTTCATGAGCAATGGCACGTCAAAGAGCAAAGCTGTCCTGACTCCCTGCACACCCACAGTGGTGCACGCAGGTGGAGGCGAGGGGGTGTGCTGCCTGCCAGAGCCACCATGGGCAGGAGAAGGGCAGTAGCACCAGGCTTGCACGGGAAACATTCCCTGTTGTGTCCCAAAGCAAACAGCAATAAAACACACTGCTAATGAGGATGCAGCCTGACCCTCTGCAAAGTACATGCCCAAGGACTGCGTGTCTGCCTGTGTTTGAGGGGAAGGGAAGGACCGTGTCGGCAAAAACTTCCAAGCTCAAGGGGATTTTTTTAAAAGAACAACAAAAAAAATTGTTTGGATATTTTGCTGGTAATAAAGGTTACTCACAAAGTAAAAGAGAGCAAACACTGCTTTGAAGGAAAGAGAAGTCTGTTAAACAAAGAAGCTTACCCTGCAGAAAGAATTCCTTTTTAACGCTAATGTTAACATTTCATTTTTTATAAGAAATCCCAGTGAATCTTCCCTTAAGACTCTTTAGCTCCAGACAGGACACTTCTCTTTTCCCTCTCTGTCTGTTGACCTACTCTGCTGATCCTTCTTTGCAGGAAAGAAACAAACTTTTACTCAGGTTTTTTGCTCAGACCCGTTAGAGCCTGTGCAGACAAAACATCTAGATTTTAGTATTCTACAACAGGAGACCAGCAGCTCCAGGAAACTAAAGAACCTGTGATGAAACCACACGTGACAACATTCACAACCTTATTATCTGTCATTTTAAAAGGCAAGAAAACAACATATAATACAGAAGCCACTTCTAAGGAAGATAAAGGAATGTATTTAATGTAGTGAAAGGCAGCCTGTCATTCTGACACCTTCCTGTTCTGGGAGGAGTCAAATTAACAACACCACTTAGCAAGGAAGATGTGATGGCACAAGGCAGTTGGGTTATTGACACATATCATCATCAGCTATTTCAATTAGGAGCGTGATGGTAAACGTGGGTAGTGCTCTACAAAGAAGCTGTGACAGCACAGAGCAATCCAGGATGTAAGTTTAGGAGCTGATGATTTAGGGAGTGTATCATAGAAACGTAAATGATACTGTACGGAGACTGTATGGAGTAGCGTGAATCAAACCCAAGACTTTTCGAGCAGTTAAACGTAGGCTTAAACTTTGGTATCAAACCCATCTCCACTGAAGCTAATAGACATGAACACAGTATTTGAACGCCTGGGAATTACGAATGTCTATTTTCACAAGTTTCTGGAGGACCACCGCCATTGGTACTTCCGCTTTAGAAAAAGAACAGAGACACAGGGATGTCAAGTAACACACAGCAGAGTAGCTCCAGAGATCTGCAAGCTGATCTTTACACCAGGTTATAAAATCCATATGCGGCAGCACTCTACTGGAGCAAAACATGCCTGGTCTCTCAGGCATGGAATCAATCTTTGGAATCAAGTCCCTCTGCTATGAGGACAGGCTGAGACAGTTGGGGTTGTCCAGCCTGGAGAAGAGAAGACTCTGGGGAGACCTTATAGCAGCCTTCCAGTATCTGAAAGGGGCCTACAAGAAAGGTGGAGAGGGACTTTTTACAAGGGCACATAGGGACTGGATGAGGGTTAAGGGCTTCAAGCTGGAAGTGGGTAGATTTAGAATAGATATCAGGAAGAAATACTTCACTGAGGGTGGTGAGACACTGGGACAGGTTGTCGAGGGAAGTTGTGGCGGCCCCGTCCCTGGAAGTGTTCAAGGCCAGGTTGGATGAGCCTTTGAGCAACCTGGTCCAGCAGGAGGTGTCCCTGCCCATGCGAGGGCGGTTGGAAGTAGATCATCTTTAAGGTCCCTCCCAACCTAAAGCATTCTATGATTCTATGAAGTTACTCCAGCAGAAGTGGTGAGTGCACGTTGGGCATGTCTACCATGGTGGGACTTACGAGTGAACATGGCTCTCCGACCCCTGACCTGAGCTGCTGAGTAGAATCTCAGCATTATACCCTCTTCTTACTGTGAAGCCAGTACATTTAGAGCCAGGTCAAAGTCACTGTCCCAGTCAGCACAGGCAAGCTACAAAGGGGACAGGAAAAGGAAGGAGTGCATCTCACCTATCCAAAAGTAAGTTATTCCCCTTTGCTATTGTCCATGGGAATAAGTGGGAGCTGAGGGACAGTTCCTTCCCAGGAGTGTCCCTGGACTAGCAAAGGCAAAGCCACTTGCTGCACTGAGTATCTAGGCCTTAATGAGAATCGTAATGAAATTCAGGTCCAGCTGCTCCACGCTAGTCCCACTATGCAGGCCATGCTTTTTCTATTTATTTTCTTACTCAGATTTTACCTCTAAAATTTTACCTACCTAAGGCAGCCCCTCAATCTCATCCTTTGTTCAGCTAGCATATTCACAAAGAACATTTTTCCGATAAAGAAGTCCACAACTTTCAATTGCAATTATAACGCTAGAGCACCCTGGAAAGCATTTTCCTGCGACAACTGTTCCAGGTACCTTAGTAAGATCAGGTCTGTGACACATCACAACCCCAAAAGCTTCCCACCTAAGGCTAAGAATGGAATAAGCAATCCATCACACGCTATGACACATTCCCCAAAACACACACACACTCAAAAATCTTAAAGTGGTGTCAGAATGTTTATTGAAGAGGACAATCTAACTGGCTGAACCGACCTGGGTAGCTGGTAACTTTTAACATAAGCAAACAGAGATACTGTAAACTTGCTGTGCATGGAAACTGTGTTTATACTTAAATTGGACTTGGAAGACTGAAATAATTTAATAGAAAAATATAGCTTCAGTTCCCAGGAGCTCTGAATGACCTCAAGATCGTTCTGAAAAAACAGAAATACAGGGACATATCCAATGATGCAGTTAAACAAATATTTTCAAAGTCAGATAATAAAATACTTAGTTGCCTATTTGTTACGATAGCTTTGCAAATACCCTTTTTGAAACACACTTCTCAGTCCCACCAAACATTGTCACCTCAGTTACCAGAACTGACGGTAAGCATTCTGCAATGTAAGTGCTGCCTCATTTACTTCTTAGTGAGTTTTGTAATTGCTGGTTCTGTTCTTTTTACTAATAATGCTAAAATACTTACTACTGCATGACAAGATAATAAACTTTCTTAGTGATGCAGTGGAAGTAGATTAGAAGAGGAAAAAAAAGAAACAGGTGCAAGAAATTTCAGATTATTCTCAGTGCAGTTGATATGCTGACAAAACAATTTGATTTATATAGCAACTAAAATAGCTGTAAACTGGAAAATCTGTATGGAACGTGAACACGTATCAGAGAGATAGTGACCATGACAAATTGCGAGCTCTGTTGCTCATGAATCTAGAAAATCATTATCAGGAATATTACAACACCAAGGGGAATCTAACCTAATGTTGCACAATGATGATCAAACTCCTATGATAATCAGGAAATCATTAGATCTAATCATGATTTGTTTTTTTTAAAAGAAGAAAAGCATACGGCAATCATTTTATAACCTTGTTGCTGAAAGCAGCCAGATGAGACTAATGAAGCTGCATTTTATTCTTCTGCCATGGGCTGGGCGAGTGGCCGTAACTGGAAGCTGACCCCGAGAGGGCAAGTTTGAGAAGCACCAAGCGACACTGCAGGTTACCGGTTGTCCTGGTACTTGTACCTGCACTTTCCACACCACTCACGCAACTCCCATTTTGACAGGAAAACACCTGCAAAACCTGACGTACATCCAGGACAAGAGTGACCTGCGGCAAGGTTCCATAAAGTCTTTGGAGGACGAGACCTGGTTTCTGTTTAGTGCAGGAGCACCCCAGGAATTTTGGTGTAAGATGTGGAAATACCTAACCCCCGGAGAACACTTGCCGACCTTCTGAGAAAACCTATGACAAATAGGTGGGGTTTTGGTTTTTTCTTTTGCAGAATAAAGGCGACAGGGCCCCTGGGCGTTGCTGTTGCGTCCCCGTTTCGGGGGTGAAACCCATCATTTCGGCTCTTCTCTGCGAGGGCAGGAGGGTGCCGCAGCCCCCTCCCGCCACTGCTCGGCCGGCCGGCGGGCGATGGAGGCCGCTGCGGCGTTCCGCACCGCCGCGGGGCCCGGCCCGNCCTCCTCCTCCTGCTGCTGCCGCCGGCGGCCGCTGCCCCCGGCAGGGATGGAGGCCATCGAGAAGCTGGAGCTCAGACCCTGCACCTCCTCCCTCTACCTGCGGCCTTTCCGCCTCTGTTACCGGCAGGTGAGTGGCGCCGGCGGCTCGTCCCTTGGCTCCCGCCCAGCCCCTTCCCTCACGGCCGGGCTGGGCCGTCCCATCCCCCCGCCCCTTCCCTCCGCCGCGGCCGGGCGGCGCGGCCTCTCCCGCCTCGTCGCGGCGCGGAGGGGCAGGAGGCCGAAGGAGAAGGGCCGGCCGGCCCGCGGGCCCCTCCGCTGTCCTGTCACCCGCACCCGCCCTACCCCCCCCCCGCCATTTTGGGACACGGGCGGGGGGGCCGGGNCCCCCCTCCGCCATTTTGGGACACGGGCGGTGCGGCCGGAGGAGTCTGCGCCTCAGCCTCATGGCGCCCCCCCTCCGCCCCGCACCGCCCGGCACCGCCCCTCAGGCGGCTGCTCAGCCCCTGCCCGCCCGCCGCAGCCTTTCTTGGCTGGCGGGGAAGATGAGGCTCGAGGTGGACGTAGCCCGAGAGGCCGGCGCCTGACAGGGAGCTGCCTTGGGGTGTGGCAGCACCTCCAGCCCCTCCATGGGTGCGCCGTGCCCCCGGCTGCCCGCCACCTCAGCGGGGTCTGGGGCTGTCCCTTGAACCCCTTTCTGGTCTTTTGGTTCACCTTCGAGCGGGGCACCTCTTGTTTTGGGCCTTGCTTTGGTGCTGAGTTAGCAGGTCGAGCCCATTGTTGCTGGCCAGCCCTCAGCGTGGCACGTTTTCACTGACATGGACAAGTTGTGCCGCTGCTCTGCCAGGCCAGCCTCAGCGCCGGCAACGCTGGGAAGCTGGGAACGAAATCCCTTTCCATATCATCTTTGCCTCAATGTGAGTGAGTCACCTTCCACAGGATGCCTGAGAACTGGTACCTCCAACAGCGGCAGACGTGCAAGGTGTGAAAGGAATGTTGCTTCTCACAGCGTAAAGGGCTGCAATGTTCCCTAAAGGCTTTCTGCGAGCGAGGTCATGTGCAAAACAAGTTGTTTCTCTAGCTGATGATGTAGCCTTGGCCAGTCCAGGGTGAGCTTTTAGCCAGGCAGAGGGGTGGAAGTGGAAATGCAGAAGAATTTGGTCAGCCCTAGAAATGCACGCTGAAGACCACGTCTTCTCTTGCTCCTTCTTTGCTTTGCTTTTAAACACATCAGTTGGAAAGGCAGAAGAGAGGGAATATATGTGGAATATATGTGTGTTTAAGTCCCAACAGCAAGATAAAATACAGAAGAGGAAAAGCAAGTGTTCATATAACTTACATCAAAGCACACGATCTGATTTTTTTTATCTTTTAATACATTTTGTATATGATTTTTCTCATTCATTGAGATAAATCAAACATTTTGATTTGTGAATAGCTGAAAGCTTTACACCGAATTAATTATTTCTTTTTAGGTATCAGAAGAAAACCTGAAGAACATTCTTTCACCTTCTGAATTCTTGCTGGCTTAGTTTTTAAGTGACAAGTCTTCTTAATTTCATTTTCATTTCTGAGTCATGCTCTATTTACATGAAAAATGGGATTTAATTAAAATGTACAAAACAGTATTACAAAATTACATTTAATTGAATACAAGTACCTTAAACGTGATGAGTATGGTAAAAAAGAAATAAGGATGTGTTTGGTCACAGTCTATGATTTGAGAGAGACAAGCATTGCCCCCAAAAGAAGTAGACTTGCCCTTTCTGCACATCTTGCTACTTCCTCTCGCGAGTGTTTGTGCAGCAACACAGTGAGCTGGATCAGGGGATCTGGTCCAGGTCAAACCTAATCTGGACAAAAAAAGTTAGTTTTAACCTAAAGGAGGTCTCTGAGTCAATTCAAATGGTTATCCTGGCAGACGAGAGGTGGTAATGTGGTGGTTAGGGATGAGTGTTTGGCGGCTGGCTGAGGGCAGAGATTGCTTCTCTTGGCCACAGCACTGTCTTAAAATGAACGTGAAAATGTAGTTTATATGCCATCTGTACAGAAGCTGGCTTGTGTCCAGCCTACCAAGAGCATGAGCTCAACGAGCGCACAACTGTCTGCACGTGACCTGGGAGACAGGCCTTACGTTTATTAAAAACGCATTTTGCATTTAAAAACTGACTTACCAGAGGAAATGTTAAATATTTCTATTCATTTGACTAATTGTTTCAGAGGCATTTAGGCCTGCTGAAAACCCCATTAAATACTTAAACAGTTAAGTGCCTTAAATCTAAGGGAGTTAGGTGCCTGATCTGCTTAAGAATTCTTGAAAATTCTACTACTCATCTAAAACTGAAAATTATTTCTGAAATCTAGCCCTTGATGTTAATAGTTTTATGCTGAGTAGGTCTTCCAACTATTTTAGTCACTAGCTGGAAAAAGGAAAGACTTTTCTTCTTATTATTCATGCTTTATCTTAGAGTAAAACTAGTTTAGCCCCTCTATGAATTCCCTGCACCTTCGTGCTGAACTTAACCCAAATCTAATAAAAAAAGTCTTTCTGAATAACAGAACAATTTAAATGTTGAAAATTTCAGTAATGGCATTTGTTGCACTATGAAAACTGAAACTAGTTTGGATATTTACTTTATACAATATGTGGCAACATGCTGTAAACGGAAGGTTTGAGGTGATCTTACAGGTACTTTTTGTGAAGCAAAAGTGAACTACACATCACCTGTAGTTCACTGTAATCTGAAGATTACTTAATGTATATTTTTTTGTGTTACATAGTATTAATGAAGGATAGTATAGGCCTTGAAGACTGAGATTTTGAAATTTGTTTTCAAACAGATAAATTCCTAAAATAGGCATTGATATTTCAACATAACTTCTCTGTCCAACACTTATGTTACAGCGTGGTTTTGTAGACATTGCATCATGAATGCAAATGTTACAGCATTGATTCTAAGACATTTTATGTAAAAATTACACTACTTGTGTGGAGGTAATTTTGATCCCATTACTATAGCTAAACCAGTTAAGTTTTCAACAGTTAAACATAAATTTAGATATAGGCGATTTATATCACAGTTTACCCTGCAAGTCTGGTTTAATCCATTCCACCCGCACCCCACTGAGTTGTAAACCACAGCTGGTCTAGCAGGTTTGCAGACCACCAGAAATCCACGAGACATCAGAAAGGCATCCTGGAGGGGGGTGAAATCTAAACAGAATGCTGAGGAAATACTGTTGTAAGCCCACACAGGTCACACATCTGAAGAAGGTTGTGGTCACACCTGATCGAGAGTGCAGCCAGAGACTCAGATCGTTGTCTACCTGTTTGTCAGAGGAACTTAACAGATTCAAAACTGTAGCCCCAAAGATCGGATTAGTGTTTTGGCCAGCTGAGTATTTTCCTTGGGTATGTGGATGTTCAGACAAGGACTTGTGGACACACAGAGGAACAGAGTTGTATGTACTTAAAATCAAGTCAGGCGGTTACTATCATGTTAGACAAAACTGCAGGAGTCATTCTAGGTTTGTGCTTGACTCCTAAGTTCCCCATTCCAAGAGCTTGAGTTGTCCTTTGGACTGGACCTGTTGCATTTGGTTACATATAGAAATACTCTTCCAAAAGATCACAAGAAAAAAAATGTAGGTTTCTGGCTATTTAACTGTAGTGAGGATTGTCATAATTCTTAGGAGTTCCTGAAGTTACAGCCCACGGTGGATCTTCTCTTCTAATAGAGAAAGTAATGAGATCTTTTTGTATGAGGTCTTTCATCTTTCTCTTCCTCTGCCCACCCATAACAATTTTTAAATAAAAATAATGAGCACTGCATGTTTGTTATTTATATTCTCCTAAAGCATAAAAGTAAGCGTATACCCTTCTGAAAGAATTCTAGATTTTGAACCGTGTGAGTGGAGGCAACATGCAGCTTGGTGTCAGGCATCTAAGTTATGGGGAGTAGCTTGACTCTCCAGATAAATCACTGTACCAACCACTTTTTAAAATTATTTGTTCTTTGTATAGTGCAAAGATAGAAATGGAAGTGCAGTAAAGGAGTCATGGAATTCAGCAAGCTGTAGGCAGATTTGGTTAGGGCCAATGTGGAGGGGTAAGCTACAGTTTAAAATTATGTTCTTCAAAATGGACATCTAACAGTTCCTCAAAACGGACCTCATTTGGGATTTTCAGCTGTCAACCCTTTCCTCAAGATGGGGCCCTCAGTCAAGTAAGCCGTTTTATTTTGAGTGGGGTGGCCTGAGGGTGAGAGATGGACAAAGTACCTCACGTAGCCTTATGAATATCCTCTTCATTTTGTCCGTAGCAGTCCTGTTTACGTATTTTTGTTCTGCTTGGTACTGAAAGAAGAGAATTCATTTATCTCACATCCAGGATAGCATCTGGCTAGTTTGAATGCGTACTTGCCCTCAAAGTACAAATTGATTTGTTGTCTAAATTGGCTTTTTTTAGAAAAAAACCCCAAAACATATATCACCTCCTGAAGAACTGGCTTCTTTACCAGAACTCCATGGTAGATCTCTTTTCACTTTTTCCTATTGAAGTTTTTATGCTTTTCATAAATAATTTATTCAAGAGACCAGAGGGATGGCTAATGAGAGATTAACTCAATGCCCAAGGGCTAGGGCATTTCCCTGGGATGTGGTAGAGTCAGGCTGCAAGATCTTGCTGCAATTAATATTGCTTCCCACATCACAAGAGAGTGTGCTCACTGCTGGGAAACACATTTGTGTGTAAATCCTAAGCTCTCTTTTGTGTACGTTAGCCCGGCGCTGGCCTATATATTAGACAAAAGAAAAAAACCCCCAAGTTTAATAATTCTGCTGAGACTAAGTCATGAAGTAGACTCTTGAGTAGTAACAGTTGAGCAGAGTTGTTAGGATTTTGGGCAGCGTTAAGTATCCAAATGGGAATCTGGATTCAACGTAGTCGTCTTAATCAGCAAGGATTTCCGTGGTTCTGCATGTTGGATTTGGACCCTAACACAGGGCTTTGATGCACAGAGCTCTGGTGAATCTTGCAGTAGTAATTTAAGAAGTTACTGCATGCAATTGTTTGTCCCCACGCTAGTGGTTATTACCCTCTGAGAATCATCAGAAAGGAAAGCAGTTTTCACAAAATCCCAGAATCCCAGAAAGTTAAGGGTTGGAAGGGACCTCTAGAGATCATCTGGTCCAACCCACCTGCTAGAGCAGATCCACCTACAGCAGGTTGCACAGGATGGCATCCAGGCGGGTTTTGAATGTCTCCAGAGTTGGAGACTCCACCACCTCTCTGCGCAGCCGCTTCCAGTGCTCTGACACCCTCAAAGTAAAGAACTTCCTCCTCCAAACTCCAGCTTGAACTCTGCTGCTCCAGTTCAAACCCACCCCCATCAGTCCTTTACGCTAAATTACTGAGATTTGCATAGGGCTAAGAGAAGTGCCTTTGCATATTCTTTTTGGTGACCTGAGTGCTGGGGACAGTATCCTTCAAGAGGAGGTAGAGCATCAGCTTGAGGGAAGCATCTAGCTGGGGGAATAATATCTTGGGCTGTTACAGACACTTTTGCACAGAGCTTACATATCAAAGCCTTTGTGGATCTCTCCCAGACTCCTGTAGCTTTGTTTTTGAAGGTTGTTCTGGCAAGGGAGCTCTTGCCACTGTTTCCTCGCATTGTATAAACATATATGTGCATTCTGCCCAGGAACTTTTAGAAGTTTGCTGCTAGACTAATATCAACTGTCAGTAATTTTCCCAGTATGTACATAAGTGAGTTTGTATTTTGAACCTGTGGAATGGTGAATGGGCATCTGTTTCAATGATGTGGGATAAACCTCAAAAACACTGGGCATATCGACTGAACCATACAGTCAGTAGTGGTAAATTGGAACTATTTGCTCTTTTGTGAGCTTCGCATTCCTTTCGCACTTCAGAGTAGTCCAGTGCCTGAGCATCACGTTTCCTCTATTGATTTAATGTTTAGAATCATTCATTTTGAAGTTAAGCATGGAAAATGCTCCCTTCAATTTCATTTTAATGCATGATGTTTTCATTCAGTGTTAAGGGAATTCAGCTGTAATCTCTGAGTTTCACAGTCATTCTAAAGTAATTTTCAAGACTGTAGTAGATTTTAACACATCTTGAACTTTATAATGAATAGAAAATTTACTTTAGGAATAGAGTGCAATTCATCAGTGAAGAAGGAATTTCTTATTTCTAATCTTAGATTTGCTGCTGCTTTCTTTTGTGACCATGAGCAACCACTCTTTCTGTGCCTTACAATTTAACTGTCTTGGAGATGTCATGAAGATTAAAACCCTCATTCTATGTACACATGCCTGTATCATTAATGTCATGAAAACTTTGAAGATGAAAAAAGCAAAGCGGTGCAGTGTTACAATAATATTCACAATCTGATTTTACATTCAAAAATTTTTTTTATATGGTAATGGCAACATGAATGTGCCCAGCTGCCTGAAATATTCTCTGGAACTTCCATCTGCTTTTTTATAAACATAAAACATTCTTTTCTATTTTGACAGTTAAAAATGATGCTGTTGAGGGAGTAAACAGATTTTTAAGTTACCTGTTCAAACAAGTAAGTCTTCTGTTGAATCTTCAAAAGGCTCCAGTAGTAGGAAATATGCTACTGAGTAATACATTTATTTGCAGTTCATTTTTTCAAAGCAGTAGTGCACAAAAAGGACGTGCCATTTTTGCTGCAAGATTTGTTTCATTTTCTTCAGCATGTCAAGTCTGTTATGTCAGTATATAGTATTAATCTTAAATGCAAACATACCGCTTCTAGCTCAGGAAGTCTCAGAGCTGCAAATTGCAGGAGGATAAGAGTATTTTAACAATATATTCTACCTTAGGCATCTTGGCTTCTGTTAGAGGTAGGATCCTGGATGAGACAGATTTTTGATCTCACTGCTCCTGTGTTAACCAGGAATTATGGTTGAAGGGCAGTATAATTCTTTTATATGGTTGAAAGAAAAACTTAAGTTTTTGCAAGAACAGCATTAGGGAGTTAAATACCAAGGGAACATCATTTCCTTTGAGAGAAACAGTGTTCTTTGCAATTAGAGCATAGGTTTAAGAAAAGAAATGAAGGAATCTAGGTGTATCTGCTTCTGGCTCTGCCATATAGTTTGAATTTGGCTCTGGAAATTTGTACAAGTTATTTTTGTATGAGACATTTATGAATTACTAAAGGAAGAAATGAGAAGAATTAGTAAGAGTAGTAGGTGAAAAGAACACTACTACTTGTTTTTGTTTCAGTGAATATTATTTTTTATTAGTCTTAATTTCTTTATCCAGCATGCTTTGAGAAGTGGATGTGGGGTTCTTTGAGGTAAATATATGAAAAGTAGTTGGCAGTGACAAAACTTCACATTTTTAGGTCAGTCATAGTATGATTTAACAAACTTATGATGGCAAATGGCACTTACTGGAAAAGATAAGGCTCTATCGAGCATCTTTTGTAGCACTCTTGCACGGGGCTGAAATGGATCTACACTTGCATAAATGAACATTAAAATCTCATTTAATGTCATCAATAGCTAGACTACTTGGGTTACCGTGCAATAGCTATGAAGTTAAGACTGAGTATTAGGAGGAGGTATATAAGTTGTAGTTAGGTTAAACGAGTATTTTCAAGTTCTGATAGCTCACTGAGGGCTATTGGACTACTTACAGGTCATCCACGTGAGTCAACTAAGAAAAGCGGATCAATTATCAGCAGACTTTAATGTGCCACCAAGGTCTGTAGCTTCACTGGAAGATGTTTCCAGGTCTGCAGATGAAGAGGTGGAAAACCATTGGCTTTGGCAGTACCACTCCAGTAGCCTCATCTGCAAGGGCTTGTCTACACAGGACTTTCCTGATTAACTCCATGCCTCATTCTACAACAAAGAGTCTCACTGTGTTTACGTTAAACCATTTTCAAAGTACGATTGCACTTTGAATTCATACCCTACCTTAATCCATGTTCACTTTCCAGTGCATGCCCTAAGGGAGCAGTAAACTAAACTGAATGACTGTGTCCACACAGGGGTTTAATGGAGTTTAACTAGCAGAATTCAAGTTCATCAAGGTACTTATTTCAGATTCGTTTTCTTGATGTCCTGGTATAGACAAGCCCTAAGAATGAAAGTGGTTTACTTCTAAGTGAATGAACCATGTTATAAAATCCATCACTCGAGATTTTATTTTTTGTGTGTGAAACACAACTACTGCAGGGTATAAAGTAGGCTTTTTGGACTTGTTTGGTGCCATCTCTTTTGTAGTAATTGCAGTTAGAGCTGAGAAATAAAATAGTGTTTGTGTTCTTCAACAACTAAATGCTTTATTTGTTTTTCAGTTTGGATCAAAATACCTATGTGTGTTTAAATAGCAGAAACTTCTTTTTCCCAGTACAAAAAAATCTGTCATCTGAATTATAATTTCAGCTATGGCATTATGTGTATTTGGTATGTTTTAAAGCAGATGAACATTGTAACATTTTAAGTGTTTACAGCAAATCTGACTATTATGGAAATTAGACATTTTCTATAAATGGGAATATTCTTTAAAATGTCTGCTTTTGATGGTCTATATGGGATGAAACTATACCTTATTATATTCCCAAAAATACAAGTGTGTTTTAAACAACAATTTTACCTCAACTGCTGCCATATTTAATATACATTTGTATTTTCAGCTGTAACTCATAAAAGGTCAGTTCCCGTTCTTTGAAAACTCTGCACACATTGATGTTGCATAAATAAGCACGTTTTACACAGCAGGCATATAAAGTTAACTGTCCTTCTGACTTGCATTCAGATTAATTATTCCTCATAATTTTTAACTAAACCAACGCAAGTAACTTAGCTTTTTGGTACTGTCCTTGAGACATTGATCAAAATCTTGTTAATACAGTAACACTAAAGTTTACTGAAGTTTAAACAAAGCAAAGCTCAGTTTTTCTTAGTGGTCAGCTCATGTCACACTAAAGCCCTGATCACTGATCAAAACAGCATTAATTATTTGTTTCACGTTGCGGTTGCTGTGTCAAAATCCCTTAAATACCTCTTGGAGCTGAGAGGGAATCTTACAGCCTGTGACAGAGCAGCTGGTCTGGACATGGGCTGATGCCCCAGTTGACAGGTTGTTGGATTAGAAAGAATATCAAAGGCAGTGAGTAAGATTAGGGATAAGTGAACATCTGACAGCAGTTTGCAGCAGGGGAGAACAGATGATAAACAATGGGAGTGGGGTGCGTGGGGGGGTGAGAGGTGAGAAGGCCATGGGAAAAGTGTGGCGGCAATCACTAAAGCTCCAGGTTGCTGAGCCTCATGAATAGAACAGGAAATGGGATTTGCTGGGACAGATGTGCTGAGCGGTGATGAATACATTATAGGGAAATGAGGCTAAACTCCTAAAGGTGAGAGATGTTCTTTCTCTGAAAATAGAAAATAAAAAAAATTTACCCTCCTGGAAAAGCATGCATTAATATTTGAAAACTTAATACAGAAAGAAGTAATGATAATGGCAATTTTAATTAAATGGTTATTCTGCAGTAGCATTCATGATGAGCTCTAGGTCATGCACTTCCAGCTTAACAATCTTACAGTCCTATCATATAGAGAGTGTTGCAAATATTTATTTGAAAACTAAAATTGCACAAATGGTAGAATAGATTGAATGATGGAACAGCTTGAATGGAGGCTCTGACTGAATAATGCCCACATGCATATTGTCTATCTGGCATGTATTATATAGCACTCACATAACATATGTTTGATCCTGCCACCATTAAAAGAGAGTTGTACGGGGTGATCTTGTGAGGTCCTTCCAGCCTTACATTTTTGCAATTCTGTAAAGTGATTATATGCTTGTAGAAAATTAAACATAACTGTTCCTGTTCCTCAGACTTCTTTCCTTTATATTCTTCATGGATCCTTTCCCAATATTTGTGATATAATTATCTCAGAAAGCCAGCAGAAACTTTTTGTATCTTTGCTAACAGGACTGTATGTCAGTTCAATGACTTAGAATTTCTTCTACTTTTTTTTTTTTAATTTTTAAAGAAAATCTCATTAAAAAAATCTCATGCTAACATTTTAGTAGTGTATTACTTTAGCAGAAGGGGGAGATGCAGAAAGTATCATTGTTGACGTTGCTCTGAGAAAGTACCAGTAAGATTTGTTCTCAGACATCTAGAAGTTTATTCCACAATGTACTCTCCCAGTTTGTTCTTGAAATACAGACTTGCTAAATTAAAGTAGAAACACAAACTGTTAGAGTCACTAACTGCAAAACACAAAGCTCAGTGGTGTAAGGACAAGAGGTGACTTAGCTGTAATGGGAATGCCCACCATCTGTTTTTCCTGACCTCAGATCTCTTGTATGTGCCGCCCCTCAAGATGAGGAGACATATATCTGGCCTCCTTTAGTCCCTTTTTGCTCCTAGCCATGTGTACTGTGACTGTAGCTCTAGTTTTTAAAAGGACAAGGGATTGTAATGAGAATCTGGGAGGAATAGGTATGTCCCATGGCCCTGCTTCATGGAAGGAGCTGTTGATGTTGTAGAAATACCATGTGTGGTATTTTGACCACAGTAGCATCACGTGAATACAGCAACTGAAAAATTCGTAGAGCTCTGGAGTTCCACAAGTCCCCCAATATTAGTGATCAACAAAGATTGTACTTCAAGTGGCCATAGTAATAAAGAAAATTATGCCGAGCACAGCAAAACATAGATTAAAAAGTATGCTTTACTGATTCTGATCAGCATAAGTACTATCCTAATAGTTCTGTTTTCCATAAAACTTTGATTTCTACATTTGCATGAAACTAAAACTGAAGAACTTACCGTTTGTTACAGGCATCTCCCGCTTTTAAAGAGTGGTTGAAGATTATTTGCAGTTGGCTTGCTTAGTTCTTTAGTTTATATTCCAAGATTCAAACTATGTACAGGGTCACTATCATTATGAAGGTTTCAGAAATACTGCAGTAAAACACGGAACTCTGTATGAGTCACTAAACAATTAATCATTAATTAATTCAATTAATTGAATGCCAATTGTATGTGACTTCTAAGCAACAGGTACATTTCTCTGTACCAGTGTGCTCTTTGGAAGAGATGACATATTATAAGATGTTTCTGAGTTACTTCTTGAATCTTTCTGTGCATTATTTTTTCCCAACAGGAAGATATGAGGAGATGACCACCACTATGGGAATCAGATTTCAGTTGAGTCTATCGAAATTGAGAGGTAAAAGTGAAATTAAGAAAATAGCAAAACGTGGAGCTAGTTGCATCTGTCACTTTGAACTGATTTTTGGGGGGGGGTGAGGAGAAAGGAGAAGATGAAAAGCCCTGAGGATCTTTGTGAGGAGGGTCTGTGAGAAATTCTTAGGAGAAAAATCTAAAGATTGTTACTAAGCCTTGGCTTCTATTAGCCCCCTGCTGCTGTTCTTCATCAAGTTGTTTTAAAGGCTTTCAAAGCAAGTGAGTGGAAAATGGTTTCTCTGGAACTTTAAGGAGACCGAACTGAAAACTGTCATTGCTTTATACGTAAAACACATCAAAGATTGACAGAAGAATTGCTTGTTAAACACATTGTAGATTTTAATTAAAAAAATGGGTGATAATCATAAAAGAGACATCAGATCATCATAACTACCTAAAGGTGAAAGTTTAATGGCTTGTCATCTGCTCAGGAGCCTGTGTTAAGTATCTCTTTCATAGTTTTTGTGACCCTCTGTGTGTGTGCATGTGTGCAAGATTATTATTTTTTTTTCCAAGAGGTTTTTTTTTTTCCCTAATGTGCAGAGGGATAAGTACACAAGCGTAAAAATGTAGGTGGTGGTTACTGTGCTTTTTAATTTTCTTTCCCCTGTATTTAGGGATGCCTTCTTCTGGTATTTTTAACTACCTAGTGCTTCAAATTCTTACGTATTTTTGAGATAGTTATTTTTCTTTGTGTTGCAGTGTATAAAATATGTTCTGTGTGTTCAGTGTGTGCAAAGTGCAGTAGTGTATCATCATCTAGTAATTGCATGAGTGTTTCTTCTGCAGCCTGGTCCTCTCGCCTTCCTCTCCTCTCCCTACCTACTTTTCCCTCCACAGTCCTCCCAGACAGTAAGTAGTGTGGTTTTTAGAGTTCTGTAGTAGATCTAATTTTTTAAAAAGTGAAAAAAAAAAAAGTGTGCATTGAAAACATGTCTACTCAGACTTTGAGCTTCATTCTTTCAAGATAAATGCTTGTTCTGATATGTCATGCTGCATATGATCAAGGTGCATATTTAGTAAGCAAATACAAATAGTTGTTTTAAAAGACTGGAAGAATTCCTCAGCAAGCTGATAAAGCGCGCTGTCCATTATTCACTATCCATCTTAAGATTTCAGAAATGTTCAAAGTTGTAGTTTCAGTTTTAGTTCATGAGTTTTTTCTGGAGTTAAACAGCTACATCTATTCATGATTCTGACTCCAGATCTGATTCTTAATGTAGAAAATTGTTTTTCCCAAGAGCCTAATATGTGGTGACTGTAATTACTGGATTATCTGAAGTATATCCTTAGAAAAGGTATATATCATCAAAAAGCATAACTTTATGTGATTCTGTAAGATTTTCATGATATACAAGATCATTTAAATTAGGACTAGGTATATTGACAGTGAAATCAACTACAGAGAATTTAATAACTTGGTGTTATCATTTTAAGGATTCTTTGCAGTGATATTTGTCATTTCAGCTGATGTTTTAATTAGCTATAATAGTTATTTGTGAACTTGGAATGGATGTAGCATATTTTTTTGCTGCATAAAAAGGTTCAAGACTATAAATGGGTCTGGCCCTAAGATCAGACACTAAGATCCTTAGCATGTATTTTTATAAACTTTTTAAATTTCAGCCTTGCTGAATAAAGTTACATGTTTGCTGCCCTCATTGGTGAGGCCAGGTCTTCACTTGCACTGCTTCTACTTATTCCTAGTTAAGACAAAGTCTAAAGCAATTTGACTAACAGATTTTTTTGCTTAGAAAGTAAGGTGATTGGAGTCACAGCAGTTCAGTGCCTTTTGACCAGAAATTACATGGTCTGACAAACTGAGCTGGAAGTCAAGATGGGGGAAAAATAGGGGAAATAAGTAAATTTGTGTATTGAGTATAATGTTGTAAACCTATATAGCCTTGTATATATTCTTACCTTGAACCGCTGAAATACACTAGCACTGTCAGCTTCATGCAGTTTCATTTTGGCTTTAAGACCTACCTTTCTTTTGTCTGCTTAAGCTTATTGAGCTTTTGAAGCAGCAGGATTAGAAGAACAGTTGGCTACCAAATCTTTGGGCAAATTTGTCTTAGAATTTCATATGTATGTCTGCACTTAGCGCTCCTCTTTCAGCATTGTAACATTCTGACACTTTAAAATGTTAGGCTTAGGTAAGCAGTTTCTGGCTGGCTTTGTCTGCAGGGCTTGTGTTGCTCTTTAGAGTGACATTTCCATAGCGCTGCAGTTCGTGCAGCCTCAAACCTGATCTGTAACTCATCTGATTAGTACTGCTCTGATAGGTTAAAGAGTAACATGACATTATTGGCCTCCAATTCAGTGAAATCAGTCAGTAATCATTAGTGGAGAAATGTCTACACTGGTACTCTGTGGGTTAGTTCCTTCAAATTTGAAACCCAGTTGTCTTCACGACTCTTTCTGTAAACCATGCCTTCTCTTGTTGAGGAGAGATGGTTGACCTGTCAGTCTGGAGAACCCTGTTTCTTTTTATCTCATTACTTTCTCTTTGATCTGTCTAGGAGTTAAAACCCCTTGGCAGAGCTCTCACAAGACTCACGGGAACGTACGAGCCTCCCTAGAGCATTATGGTACATGCCACAGAGAAAGATTAATTTGTAAAAGTAATAATATAAATGTCAAGATTTAAGTGTAAGAATTATGTTGGGGGGGATGGGGGTGGGGGTGGGAGAGTAGAGATTGAATCACACCCAGGGGCTGAAAAAAGCTAGTTGGGGAAACTATTTCACTAAACGGAAAAACTGTTGGAATATTTGCTTTTGAAGTATTTCTCAAAAAACCCAGATGAATGCCAGTTGGCATTGTCTTCCCTCCCCTCTGTCTGCACATTCTTCTGCAGCCCTTATGATAGAGCAGTGGCATGCCTTCCAGTACTTCATTAAGTGGGATGACAAACCACACCTAACAGTTGCGCCTTGGGGAGAGGATGAAAGAAAAGAAACAACTTTCTACAGTGCTATGTTTTGTATACTTTTTGGTCAGAAAAGTGTGTCTTGCTCTTGCAAGGGAAGGTGTGTATGAGACATTTAGGAATTACTAAAGGAAGAAATAAGAAGAATTAGTAAGAGTAGTCTGTTGCACTTCTGGAATTTAATTCTTCATTCTCAAACCAGCCCTGCTGAATCTGTGGAGTGAATTTGTGACCTTCACTCTTTGTCTAAGATTTTAGGCTGTTCTGTATAAGCTAAGTTCACAGCATTGCATGGTCAGGATAAAGTCTTAGAGCTTTGTTATTTGTGCCTTGATACTCTGTTGGAGGGGCGAACTGAAACAGCAATAAATAGTTTTAACATGCTCGTGGTATTCAGTACTGCTGAGGAGACATGCTAAAAATTCCGGGACCTTGTCTATGAAGATCCTTGCACTAAGCAGTAACCTTGAGTTCCTGTGAGGCTTGGTGTGTAGCAGGCGTCTTTCCCTGCTTTTACTTCACCATGGAAACACCGCGGTGCTGCACCTGGCTTTGTTCCCAACTTTGTTGAAACTTAGGATCTCCCAACTGCTGCTTGCTAACCTCGGTCCATCTTGTTAATGCTGGTTCCTGGTTGGCCTGTACCAGACTGGTGCGTGATGCAAGGTGTATAGTTCATTGAGCTATATTGTTCCTGCGTTGATTTGACATCTGGATCAATATTTTCTCCTTCATAAGTTGCAAGTAAAATAATAGATTTGTTAATTAATTTTTAAAATCATACTTATGTGATCCGTGCTATTGCTTTACAAGTGCGTTTGCAAAACCAAGTAACTTTGAAGTTATGCATGACATTGTTTTCTGTGGTTTTTTCCTTTTTTTTTAATAATATGACAGTCTATACACAGGCTTTTTCTTACCAGTGTTCTGCTTCAGGTGACGTAGTCAGTAGTTTTTGTTTCTGAAATTAGAACAGCGCTCATCAACTGCATAGTTTTTGAATGCAGCTTTATTATCTATCCAAAAATGGAGTGGTCCAGTACTGTGGTAGAAAATGGATAGGTTTTTTTTTCTGCTGGCTCTTTGTCAACCAGGGAAGATTTTAATCAGACCCTGTGTAAGTTGCAGTGGAATTTGTTAGAATGACTAAAGAGGTAATGAGAAATATTAGACAATTGATGGTGGCGATTAGCATTTGGCTGAAATACCAGTGGCAACTTAAACTGTGGTTTTATGGTGTTGTCAGTGTTGTTTTCCTGAATGGCATAGTGAATTAATAATGAAAGGACAGTTTCCTTCCTCTTTTGGATGAGGGTCATGACCTAGGGTAGCAAAGAAGAAGAAATTATGCTTGTAGGCGTAGTGGTTGCCTTGGGACTGATGATTTTAAGATTCATTTTCTCCTTTTACTTGCTGTACTTAATGTTTGCTTCTCTCCTTGCTGTGCCTGCAGAGATGAGGTGAGAGCCCTAAATCCTGGCAAGCTCAGTGGGGTGGATGTCTCTCTGAGTCTGAGATTCTACATGAGGTTGTCTTCATCAGCCCCAAATTCTTTGGGGTGCTATGCTAGTCAGTGGTCAGGGGAATCCTGAGTTGTGGGAATGTGATTTGGACCAAAGCAGTGTTTGTCCAGTATGTGGTATTTGGAGAGTCCTCTTCCTATGGTGTTGAAAGGATATTTTGACTGATGAGCGCACAGGATGAGTACAGGAAGGAGTTCAAGAATATCAAGTGAGATTTCTCATCTACTGTGGGGTCTCAGACTCACAACAGATACTTTATATTGTATCTCTCTCTATCTTGAAACAGCTACTACAGACATAATTGATCTGTGTATGTTATGATGAGTGCAGAATTATTTCTCCTGCCTGTCATTATATACCACTAGTCTGAAATTTTGGTAACTCTGTGGTCAAAAGAAGCAGCTGCCAATGGGCCAGAAAAAATTAAAACAGGTTTCCTAGAGACGTTTTTGATTCTTTTGGTCACTTCAAGATTTTAAAACAGTTTATTTTTCTTATACTTAGCTGTGTCTCAGTAAAATTTAGCACTTTGAAAAATGTTGTCTTTAGTGACCCAGGAGTGTAAGTGCCATTTTCCAAAGAATTTTGAGGAATTAGTCTCACTGAATTTCACCAAGGCCCCATCAGGTAGCAGAGCAGAAATGGTTTTGTAACCTCAGGACAAATATTGCAGTTTAAATCTCATCACAGGATATGACATTATTCAATAAAGGTGTTTAGACATTATTTGGGGGTTCTGGCGTTTGCTCAAAATGACAGTGGTTCAGAGTAAAGTCTAATTTAAGATCTTCCATCTTTCCAGTGAGTGCCTTGAAACTGTATTGAATGCTACAAAGATATGAACCTTTGTCTTTTGCCCCCCAGATTTGTTTATTACTACAAATATCATGTTTATTTGTTTTTTTCAACTCAATGACTACGTAACAATTCATAGAAATAGGAAAACTCCAGAAAAAGAAATGAAGCACTGAACACCTAGGAGTTCCCAGCAGCTCTCTGGTTGAGGTATTTCTCTGGCTTTTAATCTCTGAGATGGAGGAAGCAGATGTGCCTCCTGGATCTATGTTTCTCAACCTCTTAAGTCGTTCAGGGAATTTTATTTTACATTTCCCTTAATGTTCACTGGATGTGCAATGTGTATAATAAACCAAAAAAAAAAATCATTTCCATGCTCCTTTTCCACAGGGATGTGCTTTTAATATTAGTTTGTCCTGATACAATATTCAGAATACAAAATGTTACAATTTCTGGTCACGGTTTACTCAGAACAACTGTCTCAATTGCTTCTAGCTTCTGATCCTCTTCAAAGATAGGTGTATTAATCCCATTGAACATCATCAAGTCTGGTATGTCCTTAACTATCTGGCAGATCAGAATTGTAGACTGAGAGACATGGAATTACAGGTACAGTTGTCCCCTCTTTTGTGTGGCATATACATTTATGAAGTGGCAACATGAGTGGCAGTGGAGAAGCTTTTTTGTGCTGAGTTGGTTTAGTCACCAGGTGACATCTTTAGTGTGGTTCAGTGTGGTTGCAGAAATGTTTGCGTGGTTTGCACATAGAAGACCATGCAGAAAGCAGGGAAAGGGAGGGCAATACTGTATCGATGGAATTGTTGACTTAGGTCAGATTAAGCAGGAACTATGGCAAAAGAAATCTAGGTGGTTTAAATTTCCCAAATTTTTGACTCTGATAGTAATTTTGCAAATAAATAGTTATTGCAAGTTGTTTGCTATTTTTTTTCTTTGACAATAGCAGAAAAATATAGGGAAAAGATTACAGAAAGTGGCATTTGCTGTGCAGGTTTTCAGCAAGTATGGATGTAAGTGGCTGTGTGAGATGTGTAATACATCTGTTTGAATGTACAGTACTTATTTATAGAAAATTATTTTGCTGTCACGTCAGCTGAATGCACAGTTTGCAAATGATATTATCACCGTTAAATCATCTTTCCTTATCAGTAATATATTCCTTAACTATGCCTGGTCAAAGTTTCAGATTTCATGTTTTACTGAAACTTTGTGGAAAAAGTAGTGTTAGTAATTTAGTGTATGGAAAGTGTATGTTCCTTTTATCCCTACAAAATAAGAAAGTGTGTCACAGATTTCAAAGGGAAAACACAGTTTTGTGAAAATGGGAAAATACATGTAGCAAAATTTAAGAATATGACAAGAATTTAAGTAAAACACAGAGCAGTTAAGTACTTGCTTTATATTTTGTCATTTATATATGGTAACACTAGAGTCTGAAAACTCTACCTACGAGCAAGTGGTTCCTTTCAAGAGAATTTGAGTTAGCGTAGTGCCAGGAAAACCCCATCTGCATCTCAACTTATAACCTTAAATTATATGCTGCCCTGGCAGTAAAATGATGTGAGAAGAGCTGTAAATTTGACCTTCATGCATATCATGTTTCTTAGCAGAAGCATCATATCCTTATTCTTTATAGTATAGATTTCAGTATGCTACTATGTATTTGCCTTGGAATAAAGCACGTTTGATATGTATATGCAGTTGTTCTTAATAATAATGTATATTAAAAACAGAAAAAACAAGGAAAGAAAGGAGATTTGACTTAATTTAGTGTACTTACATATGCTTTATTCTCATGTTTTATAAATTTCATTCAAACGTAAGTGATCTTACTGATAGCTGAATGCCAAGCTAAACTGCAACAACTCCATTGTTGAAAAGTACACACAAAAAACAAACTGTGACCTGAAAAGTAAACTTCCAGAGGATTATACAAGAAAGTTTACTTACACATCAAGTATCTTAGTTGTAATTGTTCTGGCAGTTGATGTACATAAAATGAACAAAGCGGCTTGGCCCAGTATTGCATTAACAGTTGAATAAATTAATGCATTCTCCACTGTTTATTTTACCCCCTAAAGTGTGAAAAAATTGCACCTTTGAACGGTAAACTCTATTGCCATAACCATCTGTTTGCATTTTCATTACAAACTCCTACCAGAATAACCCTCACTTTGAAGAGAAAATTGATATGGGTTGTAAAAATTACAGTCTATGACCTTAAGTTTTATGTCTCTTGAGGTATACCGTGGTGTGGTCTCCACTGGTATACATTATGATTTCTTCAAGAAGTATCTTTATGTCTTCCAGCTAATTTCAGGTAAGAAGGCAAGTCCATGCCTCGAAGAATTTGCTGCCACATAGCGCTGAGCACCTCTGTCTCTTGTTCAAGATCCTTATACCTAAAATGGGTGTAGTGGAGCCTGGAGCAACTTTGCCCTGCCGTGCCCAGAACTACTGTGTCAGCTGGAGATGGCATGTTGTTTTTTAGTGTATAGGAAGATTTGTTCCCATTGACTGTGCTAGCTTAGTGTGATTTATGAAGTTGTTAATATTGTCAATTAAAACCAATTAGCAGCAGCAGGATTTGTGCTTCAGATGGAATGTTCATTTTTACTGTTGTTGAGAAGTCATCAGTTGGTGTGTTTTTGGATGCAGATTCCACAAAGACACTAAAAACAGTCGTTTCTAACTGAAACATTTGAGTATGGGTAAGTTAAAAACTGCAAAATACCATTATTTGTAATCATGATGCTTTTAAAATAAACATTCTGGGTAGTTTAGTAATGAAATCTTGCAAGCTTTGTTTAAAAAACAAACACTCCTCCCCCCTCCCCTTCCTCTTGAGCTTAAACAGTGGCTTGTTTAAAAAACAGTAAATTCCATAACACTTAAAACTCTTTTGAAGTAGTTCTTCAACATCAGCAAGTAATTCTGCAAATTGCTTTTGAAGATGAGGCTTCATTTACTCCAGCGTGTGCAGTCTGATGGAGTGGATTAGTGGGTGTGGACTGAAATTGTAACGTAGGCTTTTTTGTGTGTGTGTGTGTCTTTCTCTAGAACACTCCTTATCAGATACAGCTCTATCCACTTGGAGTAGTTTTGAATAGACCAAGGCTGTTCTGTTTAATAGTCATTGATGAAAACTTGGTATGTATATAATGGTGTTACGTTCATGTTAACTTTTAAAAATCTAATTTTTAATCGGGTTTTGTGGTGGAGCACTTTTTTATTTTAAAATCAGATCACTTCCCAGAGCCAGCTTGCTGTGTGGTTATCCAAATGTCAATGATGGGGTAGGTGTAGAGCAGGAATGTGCAGCTGGGGTAGAAGAAGGGGCAGCCTGGGTTTCGATTGACTTACACAGTTATGGAACTGCACCCTAGGACCGAGTGAGTTTAATAGCAACACTTTGCATTTAAATTAGTAGTTGTGTAATGTGATAGCCAAGCATAAGACAGTTCCGTAATACCGATGTATACGTTCAAAAAGAAAAAAAGAGGGACAGGCTCTCAACTAATGCAAACTAGAATGATTTTATTGATTTTACTATTTTTTTAATTGAGTTGCATGGTTTTATGCCAGCTGAAAGTGCTCCCCTTCATTTTGAAAGATATGTAATACTTTCTATGAAATCCGTAATTATATAAAAAGAAGACAGCTTTCTCCCTGCTTAACACAAATCAAACCTTTAAAGTAGACAAAAAACCTGTGATAAGTCATTATTTCAAACAGATTTCATATGCAAAATAGTCTGTTAAGCACAGGGTTTTTCTTTTAAATGAAAAAGTTGAATATTAATTGTTCTTGAATTTTTTGACTGTTGTTTTGCACTGGCTTTTTTTGTGTGGATGAAGAAGATTTTTAGGTACACAGTGGCAGCTCTCTATCTTCTATAAACAAAACCCCACCCCAGTAATTTATTAATCCAATAAAAATATTCAACAGGAAGCAGTGAAACTTTTAAAGTGTATCGAATAGGTATTTTATTTTATTCTTATTTAGAAAACTTCACAAGTCCAAACCTGCTTTAGCTCTTTCTGTGTTTGATTTCTGTTCTTCAGACAGGTTTCACAGTATCATGTTGACTACTAATGCTTTGTTTCTTTAAAAAAATATCAAACTGGATTTTTGGGGGTCAAAGCTGGTCTTTTTTTTTTAAATTTATTTGCCTAATTTTTATATGTGACATAATGTTGAAAATACTACGAAAAATATTCAGACAGCGCAAGGTAATTTGGTCACTAATTCTATGATGGAACAGTGAAAAGCATAAAATACTCAGTCTTGAGTTTAGCCTCACAGTACAGCTTCTTTGGGCACATCATTGGACACTGGAAACATTATGTATTGATTATATATAACAAAGAGTTATAGCATTAATAATTCAGCTGGCAAGAGATGGTTTATATTAGATTATAAGTCCTCATATATTTCCACTGAAAACTGCTACAGATGTGACATCAGATTCCATTAAATTCAAAAAAAGAATTGTAACAAGGAAATCTCAACTGACAGGAGCACTTCTTCTGTAGTGGGTGGAGAAAAGAAGGGAAAGGTCCATTTACAGTGGGATGAGGGCTTAACTTTTAGCATCCAGTATCGCCTGTCTTGCTGGGTTTAGCGCTGGGGAAGTCCACCCTTTTTAGCCCAAGAACTGTGGCTCAAGCAGAAACACCAGGTAATCCACATCTTCAGGGCATATTTTCCCATTGTAGGAGTGTGTATTTTATAAACCAAAAAGTAATGAATTACTGAGTTGCTTTTACTGCAAATTTACATCTTGGCAGCTTTTATTGGTCATAAAAAGGTGAATATGACTGAAAAGCATTAAGCTAAGACTACTTAAGGAAATAAAGGTGGCAGGAGGCTGTAGGAGCTGGCTGCGTTGGTGCAGATTTTTTTCTGTCTTCATGAGTCAGTTGACTCCCCAGGCGTGCTGCTCATCTGAATTAACCTGACAAAAACCCATCTAATAATGAGACAAGTTTAGTGTTCTCCTGCCATGTGGCTCTGGGCAACAAGTAGACACCTCAACAAGAGAATGCCCAGTGAATTTCCAGACAGTGGCATTGCTGTGCATGTTGATATTAAACCATGTAGGTAAATTCATAGAAGATTGGTTGAATGTGAAATTGACTGCAATAGAAGAACAAGTTTTACACATTTTTTAAAAGAAAAAGATACCCTCAAACCCTTTAAAAAAATTTATGAGAGCAGAAAAATGCAAAGTCCGATTATTCCTCTAGGGACTTTTATGCTTTGTTACATGTAAATCATTAAACAGGGACCGCACACACTTGCTTGGCTTTGCTGACTCTGGTTTAAGACCGTTATTTGCCAATTAATTCTCTTATGTGTTTTTCTTTAGCTATAGTGTTATTATTTTATTGGATGAAGAATGGTTGTAATCCCTTTGCATTAAGGACATTAACTGCTTTTGTGTCTTAGGAGTGTGGAAACAGTAAATGAAACAGTGAGGACAGAGTTATTTTTATGTTATAATTGCTTCAGCTTCTCAAGTTGTATTTTTTTCACAAACATAGAACATTTACTACTTGGACGACTGCTTTAAAGCCAGTCCAACTGGTAGAGGCCAGGGGATCATGACTGTTGATTGCCGTTTTAACCCTCATAACTTGTGCAAGTAGCTTATCTATACCATAATATATTTGTCTTTTTTCCTTAACTGCCTCTGTTTGTTTACACCAACTTTTGTCTGGGCTCTAACTGAATTGTAAGATCATTGAACAGGAACTGTTCCCACTACATATGTTCAGTGCCTATTACAATGGGTCGCCAAACGTCGTGTTTTCTCTCCTGTAATGTAAACAGTAAGAAGTTAATCATTGTCACGGGCAGATTTTTTTTTTCTCTCTCTTTTAGTGACATATGTGAAGTTAGTTTGCTTATTTTGGACATCGGTCTCCAACATTTTAAGTGATCTGCCTGCTTGGCCTGTTACCAGTCTCCTCAAAAATCTGTAATACACAATATGAACTGTTTTTACTGAGGTGGTTTTGGTGTGACTTTACAGTTCTTGGCAACTTTGGCTTTGTCTGTCCAAGCTGAAGTTTTCTGTGGATAAACATGGGAGATGACATAAGGCAGTGCCCTTAATTCAGTCACTTCTAAAATTATTAAATACTTAAATAAGGCAAATAAGGTAGGAGAAGCTTTAGGTGGATTTTGGATAAGAATTGTTTCTGTTTCAGTCACATGTGGTCTGCCCAGGGCTTATTGCAAGACGTGATTTAAATCAGTGCAAATCCAGCATAAGTTTTGATTTGTTGAATGGTCTGAACTCCCAACAGAGTAACTACAGGAAATCTGTAACTGTAAAGTTGTGTGTTAAGGATTTCTTTTCGACACCCTTGTGTGATGTTGTGAAACCATTATTACATAGAGTTAAAGGAAGCATTTAAAGAGGTTTTGTGAGTGTTCTTGTCCCTGTTACACTAACATATTTTCAGTTTACTCTTCAGAATAAAACACTTAATAAAATCTAAGAAGTATAAACCTTTAATTACACGTTTAAAACATGTATTTAATACAGTTGGCATGTAGGTGTTTCGGAAACTATCAGTTAATGTTTTGATACATAGAACAACCAAGGCAAACTTTCCTGTGCAGCTGCTGGACTTTAGCACTGGTTCCTTGAAAGGAGACAGTTTGGTGCCCAGATAAACCTCAGCCTTTCTCCTCAGGTAGCTAGCTATGACATAGTGCTTTTATATTAGGAGAAATAGGGAATAATTGTTTCACATTCACCATCTCCATGTCTTTCATGATATTACAGACTTCTGCTATGTCAGACCGTAGTGTGGCACTGTACCTGGGTTACCTTTAGCTGCATGGCATTGCCTGCTGCACCACCATGCCTTTCTCTTCCCATTCTTTGGGAGGGTCCTTGGCGACGGTCCTTGCGGAAAGACCTACATCTGTCTCTCTAAAATTTTAAGTACTTCACTTTATTTGCAAAAGCCGCATCTGCAGAGCAATTGTTGTGAGTCCCAGCAGGGCTGTACACAACAGTAGAGACCACAGCCAGACTGAGGAAGGTTTGCTTTATTTGGGTTGGGGGTCTTTTGAAGGCCCAGGATGGTATCAGTGTAACACTGAGCTGAGTATTAGTACTCGTGGAGACACTTCTACCTGTTGAATGAGCTGGTTCAAGAGCTGTTCAGGTGGCAGCCCGTGTATGTGTGCTGCCCTCAGGGGAAAGAGGGAGGAAGGCATTCAAGCTGCCCCAAATGAAGAGTAGAGGGAACGTCCCAGGTGACTTGTTTCAGAGCATGTCCAGCATCTGTCGCATGTGGAGCACACCCAGTATCACGGTGCCAGTGAATGTTTCTTTCTACATCGTTAGCATAGCATGTCCTTTTAATCTGCTTTAGTGCCTAGCCTCAGCTAAGTCTTACGTGAGTTTGTCTAATAATCAAAAGTTATCTTTTGTGTAGGTATCCTGACAGCAGTTTGACCATGTTGTTCAGACATTGCCTAAGGTAGCACAGGAGAGCAGAGGACAGTGATATCCCTCATGCAGTGATTCTTAGGGCATTTTAGCCAGAGACAGAGAGAGTGTAGGTGGGAAAAAGAATGGTATTTTGATTACAGGCTGCAGGCAAGTCCAACTTATCCATAACAGACAGTGTGAACAGGCTCCTGCCTGTAATTACGGCAGTGTGCAGGTGCAGGAAGAGTCTTGGGAAAATAATTTCAAGGATGAAAGGAGGACAGAGAATGTGGAGATCAAGTATGGGTGGCATCATAAACAGCTCTCTGCTGGTAGGAGTCACATCTGCTGAACTTGCATCCACTGTCAACACTTGTCAAGCAGAGAGCTCTTTGCAGTGCATGGTTATCCTGGAATCACTTGAATAAAAGGGATCTATCTGTCTGTCAAGCTGGTAGCGTACGGTTGTAATTCTGACTGAGTTGTCAATGCTATTATGAAGTCGGTCTTACAGACAAGAGGAGCAGGACTTGTGACACACTATTGCACATTCAAATTGTATAGAAATGGCTATTTGTGCTTGCTTTCTGGGATGGGGGCAGGACTGTGTTTATTTGGGATGCCTTTTTGAGGGATTGTCTTTTGACACCCTTCAGCTGCCTTTCATCAAAGGCTTGGAAGAATATTCTGGGGAAGCATTGCTGTGTGCTCCCTCTGTTCTTAAATTTTCTTTTCGCTGTTAAGAGACAGAATACTAGGCAAGATGGACATCTCATCTGACCTGATATGGCTTTCTTAAGCAATTTGTGCTTATGTAAGTAATCTGTCTTCGGTGTAACATGAAACAAAGTTGTCTCACATGCTGCCTCTCCTGGAATACAGCTTTATTAATTTACACATACTATATGCACTAGTTCAGCACTGCAACATCACAGAACCTGATCACTGAGCACAGAAGTAGAGTGTGATTACTTTGTGATTAAAGATTTACTAAATCAAGTATGTGTTATACATGGCAGCTGCAGTATCAAAATTGCTATTTGGAACAGATAAAAACTAATATAAAATGCTTTTGACATATTTGTCAATATAAAACATCACAGGACACATTTCCTATTTGAAGAATATTGTTTTAAATCCTTCTCAAATATAATAATACACTCTATTCTCCTTCCTGTTGTCAGTGTTCAGATCTCCCAGTGATGAATTATACTTAACTTCTTTGACTTCATTGAGAGATACTTTGACTGTTCCTTTTTAGATATTGGAGAATGGGCTATTTTATAATAATGCAAATGTATATGTTTATTAAAATGAAGAGCATCAAAGGTTTGATAGAGCTTTTGTATTTCACAAAGATACTTCTCTTTTTTTGGGAGTGATGTTGACCATTGATACCTTTAATTCTTTCCAACTATCTGTAGTGATAGGTGTACATGGTCAAAAGCCGGGATTTATGGAATGGAACAGTTTAACAAGTAATCATGTCTACTTGGCTTTTAAAAGCATGTGTCTTGATCAGTTTCAGCAACTAATATTTTTGTCTTAAAGATAAGATAGGGATATTACGTACAGCTTGATATAGTTGGTTAGAAACTGGTTAGAATTAATGTTCTGTAAAGTATGTAAAGCAGCGTAAGAACCATTGGTAACTGTTTACATGCTATTAATAATTAGCAACCTTCATACTAGTCTGTTAGGAAAGAACCACGCATTGGGTATAATAGAAACTCAACTCCATACAGTTGGGTTCAAATTACATTTGACTTGGACAATAGGGCATGAATGGGGCTCATTTGAGTTTCTGCCACTGTAAACAATGAGATGTTGGAATGTTTCATTTGTTTATTGATTTATTTATTTGGACAGGTGCAGGTTGATCATATGAAATAATTTTTTATTCAAATATAGGCAGAAAATAGCTTAACAAACGTTGTCCAGTCGGAGCGTATGATGATAGCCAACATCTTGAATAGACAGATGCAAATTAATTTAGCCTGTAGCTAGTTTTGAATTTGGATCTTAAACTAATCAAATCATATTCTAGAGAAAGTGCTTTACGTGCTGTCCAGCCACTTAGAAAATACAGATTTTATTTTCTGATTAATGTCTTTTTAGGTACTAAGTTCCTCCTTTTATTTTCCATTCAAAATTATGTGCATGTCTGTGAGGTAGATTCTGTTAATGCTAATGGGGCTCATCCTTGAGAAGAGGTCGTTCAAATCTGATGGATCCCATCTGGATGAGGATCATTCTCTAGGGTGTAATTTTCCTCAGCTATTTGAAACCCTTTCGTAAGTGCTCCAGAGCAATCAGGTTCTATAATTTGCAAGTTGATGGCAGAGGAAGGAGACAGGAAGATTGTTGCTGGGATCATACGTCAGGAAGTAATATCACAGGACTAATAGCCTAAATTAATGCAAGGAGAGCATTGATTCAGGCTTTTTTGTCTTCTCCATCAACTGGATGCCTACATTTCTCCCAAGTGGACACTACCAAGGGAGAATGGATGATGGTAGCACATCTTACCATTTGGGGCAGAGGAAGGGTAAAACCGGAGAAAAAATACGAAGGTACATGCAGAAGACATTATTCTTGGTGCTCGGTTTTCCAGCTCACTCTTGTCAAACAGAAAATTGCACAGCAACCTGCAAACGAGAAAATCCCACAAATACATGTCTTACAGGTAGAAATAAACCTACAAAAGGATTGAGCGGACCTCAGACATTTAATACCTTAAATCATCTTACCACACAATATAGATGATGTTATTAAGTTCGAGTGTTGCAACTACATGTTGTGTCATAGTCCTTTCAAAGTTGTTCCTCTGTCTCTCACCAGGTGGAACAGATTGGATATGTGCTCAGCTTGATAAACAGCAGCTTTAATATTTCAGTTCACACAGAATTTGCTGTCTTTATTTCTCTGTCAACATTAAATTGCATTTAAACAATGATAGAGCTTCTCTTCTAATGCACACGTTTGATTCCTGTCAATGCTAATGGAAGGTATGTGCAGACACCAATGGAAGAGTAGACTAGAGTTTCTCTTGAGGTGAACAACTGTTTATAATTAGAGTTGTGGGAATGAAGGAAAACCCAGCTAGCAAGCAAACAGTCACTCTTCCAAAAAAGCTTGGTAAACTTACAAAGCTCAGGAGCTTAATCTCTGAACCAGAGTGCTTGTTATCTAATCCCCACCAGCTGTTGTGTACTTGGTAGCCATGACATCTGTAATAGAGTTGAAGGGCTTGTCTATATTGGTTGGCACCTTTACCCACCAACTGAACTTGATTTTTCTTTCATTGCTCACATTTACCTGCTTTAAATCATTAACCAGTTGTGCAGGGTTTGATCATCCATTTAACCATACTTTATAATAAAGAGCTTGGGCAGCTTTTCACATTAAGCGTATTTTAGCTATGTAGGTCTAGTGTTTGTCTTGCTACTAAGAAAAAGGTATCAACCAAAAGAATTTCCTCTGGTTGCATATTGATTCCTTATATAGACTTAAAACTGACCTAGACGTGAAATCTCTTGAGTTGTACTGCAGCTGAAAAATACTGTCACACTTCTAATAAGCAGGGTAAAGAATTATATACACATCTCTGCTAACTGCTGTGCATAAATTGATAGAGGTGTTCACAGAAGATAGAATATAAATGTAAGCAAATGTGTATGTGTTCATTATAATTGTGGAAGAAAGCTCGTTTTCAGGGATTGGTTTCAGCTGTGCTGTACTAGGTGGTGTTCTTTTAAGAGAGCAGAGGACAGAAATTAGCCCAGCTTGAGAAAAGAATCCATTTTAAGTCTCCCAGTGAGTGCTGTGATTTCAAGCCTACTGTTTGACAGTATCCTCACCGCCACAAGCAGTGCAGAGTAACAGCTGTTGGGCCTTGTAAGGGGTTAGAGGAAAGGATGTCTTGTTCGTGGGTCCCAAATGAGTTTAGGCAGGAGTTAAGCGCTGAGTTCTCCTCCCAAGACCAGTTCCGGACATGGAAGAACTTAGGTCTGTGGGTTATTTAACTCGTTAAAACTTACATGCTTATCACTTCCTAGTACCTGAATGATTAGATTGAGCGTCCGAAGTTGATACTGGGTCAAAATTGGCCACAAAGACTACCATAGTCTTTAGTGAACTGTCAGTGTAATATTGTGGATCTAAGATTTTGAACTGTCCTAAGACAGTTTTCAGCATCAATAATACTCACTGTCAAAATCCAGAATACTGGTCTCGTAAATAAAACCAGCTATACCAAGTTTTCAAAGAAATGTCTTGAAATTTTGTTAATTTCATTGTAGCAAATTTTCACTTGGAATTAATTTTACTGATGGATATTTTTTTTTTCCCCCCCAGAATGGTGCTAAGAAGTTCTGGGATTTTATGAGGACACATGACAGGTAACAGATGGAATCACATTATTTCTTTTTGTCTTTATGTTGATTTTCGTACTATATTCTCTTCCATTGGTTATATCCTGTTGATGTGGAATTACTTCTTTTCCCTCCAATTTCCTCTTCAGTTCTCACTTCTTGTGTAATACTTGCAGATAGTTCTCTAATATTTTAGGCAGAATTAGCACAAATTTTAAAATCTCCTTATGGTTTGTTATGTTTTCGGGTAGTTTTTCTTTACTAGACTTTTCAAATATTAGAGTTTTGCTACATGATGCATTGCACATTTTAATGATTACATAGAAGATGGAACTGAAAGCTTGGATTGTATGAAATTTTCTTTTTCAGGTGGGAATATATGACCTGAAGGAAGTATTCTGCCCCCCACATACTTAACCCCGTTGTTATTTGTGTCATTAAATGGTCTAGTTCCACATGTGTGACTATACTGTCTCACCTGTGAATATGTAATCCCAGGTATTGTCCTAATATAAAGATGGTTAAAAAGCAATCTGAAGTTGTGGTCATACTGTTTGATTTTTTATTATTTTTTTTCACTGGCAGTTACTTGGAATAAAGTAGAGATTGTATTTTATGTTCGAGCAAATCCTAGTATTATGCTAACTTTTTTATTTTAATCCTCTCCCTCAGTGCTATATAGCTATATTAGGCAAAGCCTAATTCAAGTAACTTTACAAATGCCTGAAACCTTTCAGGCCCTTCATTCTGTACACCAAAACCCCCTCCGAAGCACATGGGAAGAAATGGATGGCCAGCAACTTTGTTCTGTCTTTCCAGTTGTATTTCTTTTGTCAGGGAGGAAAAGCAGTTAACTCCTGACTTCAAAGATCAGTTCATGCAAAATTATAATAAAAAGGCTATATATGAAACAGACTGAGTCGTAGAGATACTAAATACTAAAATATTCTTATGTCTTTTTTTAAAAGTATAGATATTCAATCTGGTCACTGAAAATTCAGGTACTAGGAGATAAAAATAAAAAGCAAAGGTAAAAACTTTTCCCTAGAAAAAGCTTTCCTAAATCTATTAAATGTAAAAGGTGTAGCAAAACACTAATGGCAAAAGAAATTATGATTTATAACCAGAACTGTGTTGAGACCATGTATTTTTCTTGTGTGCAAAATAAGTAGGTAAAATCAATTGCATTTCTGGAAATTCTTCTCTGTTGGAACGTTCTAAATCCTTACAGGGAGTCTTTTGCTGTGTAGGTACCTGGGTTGGACATAAAGTGAAAGCAACACTTTTTATCAATATAAAGATTAGGAAGGTAAAAGTTCCAGGAAGACTGTGAAAATATTAGAGAGATTAAAAATGTGTGTACTGCTTGAGAATGAGGACAGAAAAGGGAGTGATATTTCAATACTGAACTTCACACTTGCTTTTGGAATTTGCCTGGAAGACAGTTCTGTCTTTGCACTTTGTCTATCCATATGGGCATGTGCCTGGATTTATGATCGCAGATACAAAGGCTGAAATGATAATTGATTGCTGGAAATTTAATATATGCCTTGTACTTGCAAGCAAGTGAATCCAGCCTCAAGTCACAGTGCTGACAACATGACTTCAGATGAATAATTTGTATGACTATTTTTGTTTAAACTTTAGATTATCGCTCTGTGATAATGTGTGAATATATGCAACTAACGGAGTGGGGTAAATATTAAAGGATCAGTTTTCCATGAACTTCTTGGGAACAGTATTTGTGAAGGACTTTTGTGGACATTTTTAAAATAGTTGAGAACATAACTGTATAAAAAGGCTACAGCCACATGTCATGCCAGTCATCTCTGGTCACATAACATTTGTTAGCTTCAGATGCACAACAGCTGCCATCCTAACTTATTAGTGACTACTGTTGAACTGTAGAATGTCTAACGCTCTTTCGCAAGTGAATTCAATGCAACTTCTGACACCAAAGGTAATCATGTGAATTCTCTGCATAGGAAATTGATGGTTTTACATAAATTCTACTTGTGAATATGAAGCCAATTATTATCAGATAAATTAGGTTCAAAATTCCTTATAATGCCTTAAAGCCCTATGTTTTACTGTATTTTAATAGGACAGCAGTGATGCTAGTTACATGGAAAAGTCACATTGTCTAGTTGCTGAAGATTGTAGAGGACTTCATACTTCAAGGGCTCTTAGAGGTTCATTACTCTTAATGAAGGGTAAAATCTTGAAGAAGAGGAGGGGTTTCCAGGACACATGTCCTGTTGGTCAGGATTTCCTAGTAGGTATGTCTTCTTGAGGAAAATTGTAGGTGGTTTCCATAACTAGCATCCCTTTTCCATAATGCTTTTTAAAAAGTGTTCAAAACTTATTTTACTTCTGAAAATGCTATGACACTGTTAAACGCTCTAATTTTTTTTATAAGGTTGTTTACCTAAATTGCACATACACAGTGGAATGTCAGAGCTGTAAAGTACATATATGTATATAATACATGTTTACATAGAATTGATATGTTTAATGAATTTAATAATGCTGAATTTAAAAAAAAATATATTGTGCTAATCATATAAAACCAGACACTGAGCCTAACTCATGTCTTTATCTGTCATCCTCTTTCAGCAGCACAAGTAAATGTGTGCTTAAGACTGACTTCCTTGCTGTATGACAGTGAACTGAAGAGCTTGTGTGCTGGGTTCCTTTGGGACCCCAGAGTTCTTTCTCATTTCAAATGAGGTCAACATAAGCCAATATTCAATAGATTCGTATCAGAATATAGACTTGATACAGGAAAATATCTAGCAAGAGAGATGAAGTTATTTTTGTATAAATTTATCCTTTCCAACTGTTCAAGATGAACAGCTGATTAAATTATACAAAGACGAAAACATGAGGACTGCAGCAGTCATTTCATTTGCCTTAAGTGTGAGTCATCTTTTAAAATCTCACGATATATTGCAGAGGGACAAGATCATTTAACCATATGCAAGCTGGTGTAACACCAGCACAAGCTGAAATAGAATTTTTGTTAGATATTACTCTCTTTTTTTTCTTTTCTTTCTTAGTTATTGCAGATCTGGACTTGACTCTATAGTGTGTGGCTCCTGAGCTTTCTTACGATCAAGACCATTCAGAACTAGAGTATCAGTCCTGGAGTCACCTCTGCTTTACATAGTTTGTAATTTTTGCTGAACAAACTCTTGCTTACTCTCAATCCCTCCATGCGGCTCAAAGACAAAAAAAAAAAAGTTTTGTGCAAAAGTATTACAGGTCACACGATAAACTGTTACCAAGGCAGACATTTAAAACCTGTGCTGTCAGAAGTCAACTGAGTGTCAGTATGGGCAAAAGATGCGGCGTTTCCTACCATATTGAGGTTTAAATTGTAACAGAAGGAAGACCCAGAACACAAAGACATACCCACGGAGAGTAGTTAAGTCCTGCAACACTTTGCGTAGAGGCTGAGGACACTCCATCCCTGGAGAAATTCAAACCTTGACTTGACAAGGCTCTGAGAAATCAGACCTAACTTAGATGTTAGCCAGTTTTTGAGCAGGAGGTTGGATCAGACTGCCTTCCAAAACTCTCTTCTAACTTGAAGGTTTCTATAATTTTATAAGTAGATTAAATACTTAATGAATGTTACAGATCCCATCTGAAAACCGTCAAAAATTTGTAAATTTGTCAAGAAATCTGTCTATGAGCCATTTTTCCCTTGGAAAATAACACTTTTACTATTGTTTCTGTCCTGCAGAGATACATTAAGTTAATCTCTTTTTGAAACATGCAGATGAACACTAGCAGAACTCATTACAAGATTTTATTGTGTCATGAGAAACAACAGTGAAGATTACTAAAAATGAATGATGAAAAATAAAAATCTGTGATTATCTCTTTCTGATTGTAATTATTTTGCAAATCTATTGAGGTGATGCTCTGTAAATGTTATGTGATTATGGCCTGTTGTGTTAGGCATTGACACACAGCTAAAGATGCTTTCTGCAGTAATCTTATGTATTGCTTACTTTTCTAACTAGTTTATTTTTCCTCTGAATATTCAGTTGATGTGTTTGTTCATTATTAAACATAGCCTTATGAAAATCAAGTGGAGTGCAGGCTGTGAAAATTTAAATGCGAGGTATTTTTCAAGGTGTTTCTTAGACAACTGGAACTAGTTGGCAGTTTGTGGTGGTGTGATTTGCAGGGGAGGAGTTAATTTTTTTTAAGTTCAGTGCTTTTAAAAATTAAAAACTTGATCAGGAGGACATTTTCCTTCTGCAAATTTATGGTGATTTTCTGTCAGAAATAGAAACTTACCAAATATTACAAAGTAATCATTGATCCTCTAAAACCAGACTCACATTGTAGTTATATTCTCTCTCATCCTAATTTTGCTATATTTAGTACAGTAAGAGCCTGAAATGTAATACTTAAGTTTTACATTCATCTACTTTATAAAGCATTAGACCAGGTTCGTTTCAGGTTTCAGCAACTCCCCTTAAACAGATTCAAGGCTTTTAAAAGACATAATTTGGGAACAGATGAAGGTCAGTGTACAGTCATGTGCTCACTTTGTGCTTTGAGTAGTAATGTTTGAGAACAGGAATATAACCGTACCTTTTGCTAGCTCACAAGTAAAAGGGCAGTTTTCCAATTGCATTTTGAATGGTTATAACAAAATTATGGCTACGTCTCTATGTAAAAGAATGAAAATTTCACTGTGAAGTACACTACATTTAAAAGAAAAAAATTTGAGAGACTGAATTGCATGCAAGGTTGTTAAGTGAGTTCCTCTCAACCCTGAAAATAGCATGTGACAAGGAGAAGGCATTTGGACTAAAAAACTTAGAACTCTGCATGTGCATTGTACCCTTTTTATGCTGCGTTTTTACCTACAAAAATGTGTCACAGTGGCTCAGTAATAGTTCACGACTGAAAAATTCTTAATGGAAAAAACTTTGCCTTTTCTTATCTCGCTAAAAAGAGGAAGAAATAATGTTCCTGCCTTATAAGATTGGCTTCTTTTAAGTAGCGAGGTTAATTTATTTCACATTTGAAGCAAATTAATTCCTAATTTAATGTAATCTTTTGCTCAGAAAAAGAGGCTTTATGCTTTATCTATTACAAAGATGACTGAAAAGTGTAGTTTTCCGTCAGGCGGGAGTTTGCAGGCTGAAGGGAACCAAGGCAGTCTGCACCTTGGCTTGTTGTCTCCTGCAGGTACCAGTGCTGGGGGTAAACAGAAAAAGGTTCTTTCAAGGCAAGTTAAAAGTGAATATATGTCCGAACAGGACGATGAATATACTCAACCAGTCACTCTGTGCTCTGAAGTTACCTGGCTGAGTGCTGGCTTCTGCGCGCCACTAAAGTCGGGGAGCAGGGCTGCGCAGGGGGGAGCGAGGAATGCTGCGGCCGAACAGCTGCGCCGGGAGCCTCCCGCATCCCGGGCCATGGCCACGACAGCCGGCCAGGTGATGGGTTGTGAGAGCCACGCGAGTGGCCTGGAGGAGCCAGGGTTGCTATTCTGGCTCGGTGGCTGTAGCAGGCAGCTACGGAGACAGGGTGGAAGTCATGTGCCCCGACCACATTATAGGAGTGGATTAAATTCCTTCTCCTGTTTCATATGCCAGATCACTCAGGCTTTATGGAAACTTAATCCTGTATGTATTTTTCTGGTTTCTGTCTTAGTGTATTATACGACACCGCGAAATTTAACTTAAATGTTCCTTTTGTGCAAAAATTATCACAGTATCTTTAAAATGGGTAAAATGCAGCTTTTTAACATCCTTATAGGTAAAAAAAAATAATCTTTCTTGGGTGGCATTTGCCTTTTATGTGCAATGATGTGCTGTTGTGCTGTAAACCGTGTCTGTCTTTGTAACATCTCCTCCAGGGTGTCAATGGTGTGGTATTTTCATTATTATCTTCAAAGATAGTGCAGTAGATAATGCACTGTTTAAAATAAACTGGATGTAGTTCAACAAACAACAAAAATGATGAAAAGTTTAGGGAAATAATAGCTGAGAGAAGGTAATGATGGCTGGGCATGTTCATGCAAAGGATAATACAACTGAAGACAAAAATTACTACTTATCACAAAAATGTAAAGGAATGCTATAAAGCAGGCTGGAATCATTTTAATTTCATCAGTAATCAATGACAGAACAATACTGTCTCATGTGGAAAATATTTTTTAAATTAAGCAGTAAGAAATCATTTTTACCAATAGGCAATAAGACGATCTAGGAAGGCATGTTTCATAATCACTGTCATTGAAAACACTCAGGTCTAGACTTGATATCTGTCTATCAAATATCTATGCTATCAGGATAATGCTATTTTTCCTGCTATTAGAAGTAAAAAACGTAGTAGCCTATTAGTTTCCTTCAACCCAAGTAATTACACGGTTTGTTTGCATATGATATTTGCAAATAAAATGCACTTATTGCCTGTGGGTTTTTGTTTTCTTTTTTTTGGGTTTTTTTTAAGCGAAGACTTGACAGATCCTCTTCTTATGTGCCAGGAATTCTGCAGGCATATTCTTTCTTTTAAGATGTCTTATTATGTTGTTACTTTAGAATCCGATCTAAATAAAATCACAGCAGCAAAGCAAAAAGAAATGTATTTGATGCTGTAAAGTTAGCAGAAAAAAACCCACAAAATCAAAAGCCAAATTTTCAGATTCTCATTTCACCTTTTTATGTATGTGATATGAAAGCACCATATAGCATATGAACTCTTCTCTCATGTTTCACTGAAATAGAGTAAAATGGCAATAAAATCTTTATTGAGGGCATTGCTTTATTGGGAAGTTTAATGTTTGCCTAGTTTTAAGAATGGAATCCATAAAAATTCTTAAAACTAAACAGATACACAAGAGTTTGACTGATGAGTCATAAATTTCTAAATACAGGTTTCTGGTCTCCAGATTAGAGGCATCTTGTTTATACAACTTTAGGGATTTGATTTTTTAGTATTTGCAATAATACGCAACATCAGTGACTATACAAGAATAAACACATCCACTTAAATCAAGAAAAGTTTTCCCTCTGCTTCCAGGTGGTTTTGAAATGTAACCTGTTCTGTCTGAAGAGCATCAAAAGTTTTTACGTGATCTAGAGACGGTAGCGTGGTCATGGCCTGCATTTGGAATTGGTAAAAATAATCTTATGAAAGCTAGGAAATGGTCTATAATTGGAGTGCTTGTATTTTTAGAATTTTATCTGCAAATATCTCTTGGAAAAGAGGAAAGTATTGAAACCGCTATTTTAGAAATAGGAAAATTGGGTAAAATGTGAACTGCCAGTTTCTCAGTCTGTGTATCTCACTAATGGTAGTGAGGCTATACATTCATACCAGGCAAAAGATTCACTTCATATTTGGTTTTTGGTAGGTAAGAAACAAAGTTGCTGGTTTGTCTGTTACTTTAGCTAGGGCAGAACACTCAAGCATTTTCTTTCGTGAGCTGTCCTCGAAACTGGGTATTATTTTAAAACTTTGATTTTTGCCATTTCAGAATGGAGTCATATTTTAGATGGATTATTTATTGGTCTTATTATGTGATAGCATTTATAAATGGCAGTTTCACAAATAATTAGGAATTTGAACAAAAGCCCATAAGGCTGTGACATCTGTTGCACATAATGCCCACAAAGCTTTATTTAATCAAATAAGTTAGCATAAAACCTGAATTTATTTATTAAAATATTTTGTTGAAAGAATCCCATTGAGATGCAATGTGTCATTTCCAAGGGTATCCTGGGATACGGGCCAAGATATGACACTTAAAGAATGTTATTGAGAGCAACGTGCTTTGATGTCTCATTTATTTTGCAGTTGAATTTACTTTCTATTTTTTTCTTTGTTATGTGAAAGCAGGGTGCTCAGAGGATTGTTTGTTCTAAAGAAGTTTTCCTGCATCATATTTTCTGGTTGGGTACAAACTACTACTTTACAAGTAGATCGAGATTATGTTTTAAAAGTGCGTGTATATGGATTTGTTAGCACTTCTTAATTCATTCTTCCACTGGTCTGATGATTAACCAAACATATGCTTCCTGCTTTATGGTGTCATGAACAACTTCCTGCTGCAGTTCAGTTTACTGAAACCAATCTTCCTTTTGATTTTTCCCAAAGTAACATTTATTTTCTTAAGCAGGCATGTCTTGCGACTTTATTCTGGTTTAACTTATATTAAATATTTAAGTTGTATTGGAGAATGCGTTCAAATTTCATCAGAATACAGAAGTCTTCTAGACGTCTCTAATTATCTTTGGCCAAATCCACTTTATCTGTGATTAGTATGAAAGGCTGAATGTTTTTGTCAGGAGCTTATAGCTTTGCTTTTGTAATAGGCTGCATTTTAAGCAGCCAATTGGATTGGTGTTGGCCTTTGAAAAATGTAAAATGCTTTGAAGGAAGACTTAAATGAACCAGTAAAGATTGTGCAAGCACACACATTTAATCTCAGGACTATCTGCATTATAGTTAAAGCTCTGGGAAACTAAAGGAATTGCACTGGAGAATAATCAAAGGGTACAGCTTTATTACATGTCTGTTCTGAAAATGAAGGGACTGTTTTCTCTGGTTTAAGATACTAGGTGCTGCTCTGATAAAAGGAAGAAGACAACACTTCACATACCACAGTAGAAGTTTTCAGGGACATGTCCAACTGTGAAATGGATGGTTAATTTGAATACAGAAGTGACCCAGGGGCTACATGCAATTCTTTCTCGTGGTCACCAAAAAAAATTTTTAAATAACTTAAAAATGAAGTAGGCCCTCCTGAAGGATGAATCCTCCCAAAGAATTACTTTTGATTGTTAGCTCTCAAACAAGTTTGAGGGGTTTTTGCTTATCTCTTTAAAACTGAAAGCACAATCGTTTCTGATTTGAACAAGAAAAGGACACTTGTTCACTAACGTGCTTTAATCCTGATCTAGGGTGTTTATCAAACATAATGTTTTAGAAAGACTAGATGGAATTATATTCTTGACATGGAAAACAATATGGAAGATCAGTTTTTCAACATTTCTTCAACAAAGAAAGCCAAATTCATACAACTTCAAGAAGAAAAACAAAATCATGCTTTAAAGCTAAAATAATGATAGGACCTCTAAATGATTTATTTTCTTACTAACTTTCCTTCTAGTATGATTCATAAGTCTCAACATTTTCTCCCTTGTGAACCACACAGGCAAAAATATTACATGTATGTTTTATATTCACATGCTCTCCAGCTGAGATGAATACATCTCTAAATACTTCACACTACCTTTGATTTTTTTTTTCCTGATTGTATCAATGGGATTTTTAATACCAAATACCTATTGAGAGTCAAGGGAACTGGTTAAATCAACTACTTGCTTTTATTTCTGCGTGCCATTTTTGTGTTTCTTTTTTGGAATCTGCCATTCTTTATTCATTGTCTTCTTTGAGAATGGTAACTGAGTTAACCTGATAAGCTCTGGTAAAGCTGTGATAGTGTTGCAGGGGTTTTGGTGGTATGCTTTGGTTTGTTAGTTGCAGTTTTTTTAAATCAAATGACTTTACTTCCTAAAGGCTCCACTGTGGAGCTGAGATTATTGTTTGTAAGCAGCACAAACAATATTACCGACTTTCAACTAATTTTGAGATAAGTTTTAGCCTTTATAAGTAGGTGGAAGTGGCTGAGGTTAATAGCTGGGAAGCCCTGACTTTCAATGTTAATGTCAGTCTTTTTTTAGGTGCTTTATCTTCCATGATTCAATTCTGATCAGTTTCTGTGAGACACACATGCTAGACACAAGGAGATCCTGAGTTGCTCTTACCATGATTAAAGAAAGGTCAGTTTCTTTGCCCGCATTACCTCATCAATTACTTAGCATACTATAGTATTAGTACAAGATTATCGTTAAAAATCCTCATCTCCAGCCTCAAGAGTCTTATTTCATTCACAGAAGCACAAGAGAATCTTGTCCTTTTCTTTACTATTACAATACTGTGATTTTATTACAAATTATTTTTTAGTTTGGCAAATTCACATTTGTAAAATATACATTAAGGTTACATCTAAGAATAATGAAAGGCTGGATCAATCTTTATTTATTAAAGGATTTTAAAAGTTTGTCTCTTGAAAAGCAATTAGTAAGTGTTAGCAGTTGCTTGTGGATTAACTGTAGCCCAGGTCAACAACTGACATATCATCCACATAGAAGATTACCAAATCAATGTCTACAGGGTGAAANAAACACCCCCCACCCCCCGACCTTCCTTCAAGTACTGAAGCTCTAGAAGTACATACATGTTCCTGTAGCTTTGGCAAAGCTCATTTGCTGATCTTAATTACTAGGTTACGTTTCAAATGAATTAACTTTCTGTCCCTCCATATGTGTGTGCACATTTTAACAGGATGTCAGTTTTCATCTGTCCCCTTACCTCGTAATTCCTGTGGTCCAATACTGCGTTTTTTATGTTGCTCCTAGAAACACCACCTTCCTTTCTCAGGTTTGAGTGTGTGAAGTTGTAGTATTTCTGTATAAATGTCTACTCTGCTGGAATGTCATAAAGCATCAGTTACCATGAGCTCAATAAATACAGAGCTGTGCTATGTTAGGGGAAGTTAAAAAATTGGAAATTGTTTCCTAGGCCAGTAGCACATGACTGAGTCATTTTCTAAGCTCTTGTATGAGGTGTTTTTAGCTATAAAGGTCTTATTCAAGTGGTTATCTTCTCTTTCAATGAGAGTCATAAATGTGGAGGAGGAATTAAGATTCTGGACTCCTGAGTTGCAGAAGTCCATGGGTCAGCTGTATGTAATTTCTGCACTTAGACGTTTTAGGGAAGCTTAACATGCATTGGAGAATCCTAATACCTACATATTTCAGTTAGGGTTTTCTTTGAAGTTTAAATGGTTAACTGCTACATGAGATCCTTGACGGAATAGTTGGAGTCCCTTTAAGGTTGTGTTGTGTTAAATACAAAGACCAGGCACACTTTAACTGCAAACTTGAGTGCAATGAAAGCTCAAGTACTGGTTAGCTGGTCTTTGTAGATAGGTCTCACTGACATTTTATGTACATATATTTCTTAGCATATTTTAAGGCTATCCTAGTTGTTCCTATATTTATAGAAAGAATAGTATTGTATGTTACTGGACAGTAACCTGTCTACGTATATGCATTGTATGGGAGAAAGTTGCCTTGTAATCGCAGTAGTGATTTATTGTGTGTATAAAGTGAGCAGGAGCTACTGCAGGGGGAAAATGAGGAGGGAGTGAACCAAAGGAGACCTGTGGTCTTCCCAAGCCCTGGAAGACATTGTACAAACCTGTGTCATTTCTTTTAACATGGTGCCTTTCCGTTCGGTTGCAGTCCCTAAAGCAGACAACGATAGGTGCAGTGTGGAGGAGCCAAGTCCCCTTCGTTACGCCTTACATAAGCAAATTATAGCTCCTAAATGGCACGTAGAGCACATTTGGAAGAGTTTTCTTCTTAGCCACCTCTTGTCCACAGAGGTGGCATGCCCACTGGTGGTGGCAGGTACCAAAGGTGGCTCCTGCGTGTGACAGTTGCGTTGTGTGCTCGGTGAGTCCCAGGTGCAGGTCTGTGGCTCAGTGGCATTGCGTTTGCATTAACGACCTCTCCTTTAACACCAGCAATTTCCCTGAGTGTCAGCTGCTGGAGGAATAGCTGGCAAAGATGCCCATCTGGGGAATACAGTAAAAAGTAATAATCTGCCACCCAATATGAAGAGGTTGGCAGGTCAAAGCTAAGATGGCGTTTCACTTGTGCAGATGTGGTACAGCTTGCTTTCAAGTTCTGGAGTCAAGTTTTGGATCCATCGGGATCCTTTTACATCTGACTATTCTTTTCCTTTGTAAAAAATAACAAAAAGGTGGTCTTGTGGGCCTCTTTGGGACACAAACACATGAAGCCTGTTTCTAGGTTAGGACCTTTCAAATTAAATGGTTGTCTAGGATTCCTGCATTTTTTAGGAAATTTGGGCTTTTTTTTCCCCCGCCTCTTCTAGTCATTGGGAATGTTTTAATTTTTTATTTTATATGTTTATTAATCACTTTAAAGCTGATAGATGCATATATAATATTCTAAAATAGGATTGGTTGTACTATTTTTAAAGAAATTGCCTTGAAACATCATTGCCCTTGTAATATCCTGTTGTATGATACCACTGAAAGATTTGCAACTCTGCTTTTGTAGTACTCCTCCTTTTTGGTAGCCTGTATCATCTGTAAAAGTAGTACTCTTGAAATAATTTTGTAGTGAATTGATTTAAAACTCCTTTAGATAATTACTTGCCTTACCATAGAGGCCACACCAAACAACCGAACCCACGTATTTGGGTTGTTGCAGCAACAAAGCATTGAAGGCAGCGGCTCGGGGGATCCTCCACTTAGATCAATTGACCAGTCTTGCCCTAACTTTCTATAATACTTAAATAAAAATCATGAATGCAGCTTCGAATGGGTTTTCAGAAGTTTGAACCTACTAACCTGTGGAAATATTTAATGTTATATTGTTTCTTGTGGAATAAGAAATATCAAATGTCATTCATCGTGTCACACTCCTCCTAGGACGATGGAATTTTGAACTTTCTCCTCCATGACTCTCTAGCTCTGACAAGAAATATTAGAACCTTTGTGTTGTGGTTTGTTAAAAAATGCAAATTTATGTTCAAAACTGTTTGTCGCTCTCTCAGAAAATTGGAAGTAATTAAATAGAAAGTTCTGCAGATTTGTGCTGTTTCTGTACCCTCACATCTCAAGATGGTGTGAGAAGCAGACAATTGTAATAACTTGCTGCTACTCCTTTCCAGCTTAATTTGATCTTGTTCCTTAATTCTGACAGATTGTTTTTAATTTTCCCATCTGTTCCATAAAAATCTCAAGTGATTGACTCTTAGGAAAAAATAATGTCTAATAGCTGAGCCATTTTTAATGAGTTGGTATGAGTTTTTTAATGAGATGTGCTGAAGAAGGCAAGCCAAGCGAAAGATTGGGCCTGAGGTGGTGGGTGTAAAGAAAGGTAAAGGGCAGCCGTATGCTTCAGGAAGTCTCTTGTCTTTAACCTCCGCTTTAGACTGCTGCTGTCTTCAATTTCAGGCAGCACACGTCCTTAGACCCGTGGTCAAAAGACAAAGGTTCAGTAGCAGTAATTTCTTTTCCCCTTTTGTTTAGTGCAATGTCTGCCTTCAGACGGTACCAATTTGGGGAGAGGACCAGTCATGCAGAGGGAAAAAACAAAACAAAACAGATCAAAGAATAACACTTAAGTAAACTTAAGAACATTGTAGACTGTGGTTTAACTTCATGTCTTCCAGCAACCTACACCATAACTCCCAGATTTTCTGGTGATGGGTGAGAAAGAACCCCTGTGCCAATAAACAGAGTGAATGTTCTCCTCCAGCTACTCTGAAGACTAAACCCCTTTGCTTTAAAATTGCCTGCAAACGACATCTCCTGGGGCAGGAAGCCATCAATATGCAGTACGAGTCTGAGAATCGCAATCATGAGTACACATATTAACATCTGGACTTCTCCCTTCTGTTTTGGTTTTTATATGTTATTATAATAAACATTAACATTCTTTTTAATAATCATCAAATAGCAGTTTCTTTGGCAGCTTGAGAATTCATTATTAAATCAAATAGTGAAAATAAATATACAGCTCTTTTACAAGGAAAGTTGAAATTTTGGCTCAACTCTGCAAATATGCCATTGTTAGTCTAATCTATTGTAGAATTCATAGAATAGTGAATTAACTTTCCAATTGCACACAGCGAGGCATAACAAATGAGAGAATGCTGCCATGGTAATAAGCAAAATATAAACTTGCTTTTGCAGGTTTTAATGGGCTACCAACTAAGGAGAGAGACTTTTATCTGCATTTTTTTTTAAACTAGTAAAATCTGGGAGTAATTTAAGTGAGCAGACAACATCAGTACTCCACACTTTTAGAGCATCTCCAAATATTCAGCCTGTCAGGTTTCTCTCTGACATGTATTTCAAACAACCAAGGAGGACAGGGGAAGGATTGATACATGACTTTTAAACCACTGAATGTGGTAGCAGCTAAAACTGTTTCTGGTTTAAATTTGCACGAAATAGGATTTGGATGGTGTCTGTTTAAGGTCCAAGCTCAGCAAGGAGCCACAGGCAGGAGGTGCTCTGTGCTTATTCAGAAGTCTCTGTCTCTGAATGAAACTAGCCTGTACCTAAGAATTAGACTATCCTAATTTGGGATTGATATGAGGGAATAAAATGTTTTTATTTTTAAACACTTTTTTCTGGTAATTACTGTCTAGTAGCAATGTCCTTAGAGTTGGACTTTTTTTTTTTTTTTTCTGTTAGAAAGAATTGATTGGTGGCTTAGTTAGTCTGCATGGCAGGAGACAAAAGTGACTTAATTTTGGTTAAATTCTCATGGTCTTTGGGAACACGACCCTATCCCTCTTGGTGGATTTTGGACAAGGATCTTGTTGCATTGTGGCTTTAATAATAAATCTTCTATGCGTATAGTTAAAATGAAATTCACAAGATGTAAGTTTAATAGTTCTGCATTAATCCTTCATAAAGCATTGATCTTCTGTTTTTTATCTTCTTCCTCAGTGTGTCAATCCTGATCTTTAATACTTCTCGGCAGTGCTTTGTTGTGGTGAAGCAGTTCCGCCCAGGTAATCCTCTTTTTTTAGATCTACTTTTGCTCTCTAGTCAAGCAAGCTTTTAAGGGTTTAGCAGTTAAAACTTGGTGCATCTGTGGTGATAAAATCTTTGTTCTATATTCTCTTTCTTTGTATGATAGCCCACCCTTTTCAGTTGGTAAGAATTTCTAACCAGGGAAATTTCCATTACAGATGAAACGAATGATCAGGGTAGCCTTACATTCTGCTTTTGGGCAGTCATTGTCCTCTTTTGGATGAAATTACAAGCAGCTCTACAATGATCATGCAATAGATTGCATTTATTTGAAGTTCCTTCTTGACCTATCTCAAATTTATTAGGCAGCTTCTGTGCAGAAGAACAGTATTCCTTTTTTTTTTGGTCTTAAATATTCCTTTTTTTCTAAATGTGTTACTGTGCATTGTATACTTGGAAATTTAAAATGAGGGAAATTCAGGATTGTATGCTTTTTCATTAATACATAGACAGCTTCACTTTACCAATAATTATTATGAATTTAGGTTAATACACTATTTTTTCCTGAGTTTTTGTATCAGTTCTTTTAATTCAATGCAATATTTACTTTTTGGAAGTTAAAAATGAAATGCATATTCTCTGCATGTTAATTAAAAAAATCACAAGAAATTTCACTGACTGTTGCTAAGAGACCATTTCAAGACTGTTCGTGGTAGACTTTATAGGAAACTTTCTAGGGTGGTGTCATGCTGTCGTTTCTTACCGACAGTGATTGACAGGCTCTTCAGTGTTGTGCAGCACTGTTATACAGACAGTGCATACTTCTCATGAAGCACTATATTGACTATTATAAAGAGAAAATGTTTGTTTATTTGTTTACCTATAATCCAGTGTCCTTTATTGCCAGACAAATAAGATGTCTCATACAGTTGTTGCTCTGTTTGGGGCAATCTTAGGCAGAAGCCTTCATATATGTGCATATATATATATGTACTGAACAGTGACATGTTCATTACATCATCCCTGTGGAAGTATAAAATCTACCATAAACTGTTCCAGAGGCTGGAGCTGCTCAGAAGCTTGGCCTTAGGGACAGTGGTCAGTCAGGCATCCTATAGTAGTTTGGTGATTGCAACCATGCCCTGACATTACTCTCATCACTATAATTACATTTCCATTCTGTGGCTATTGTCTGCCTTAGTGCTTCTTCCACAAAGAAAAATTATGACCAAGATTTTTCTCATTGCTAGCTCCTATCCTACCAGGAAGGCTTGTTACTGGTGAGCAAACAGCAGCTGCTTCCTCACCAGGCACATCCCCTGCACGTCTGCTGGCTGACATAAGTGCTTGCCTTTCTGTAGGGTGCCGCGTCACGATCAGGTCTTCCCAGTGAATTCTGTGCTGCTTGTAAAGGCAGTCATCCCTCCTTGTGCGTACGTTCCCACCCCATTCCCTTTGGCAGCACCAGCCCTTATGCAGCCACAGCAGAGGTCTTACATGGCTGCAAACTGATCATGTTGAGGATTAGGCAGCTTATCTGACCGGCCTGAAAGAGGTCATGCTGGCTTCAGGAGTAACCAGGGCACACAACTGGGATGAGGCAGACAGGACCGTATTTTTCACTGTACTGTGGACTTAGATCATCTTGAATTAATCATCTGGAAAAAGCAGAGAGAAAAAAGTTACACATCTATCTCGGTAGTTTTCGTAATAGTTCCTCACCTGTGACCGATTGGCCAAGGTCTTGGGCAATGCTCATTTTGGTAGTCAATTGACTACATGTTTTCAAATATAATAAAACAATATGTTCGTGGGAAAGGCTAGGGTTAGTACTTATGAATATGTGGCCTGTTTTTTTCAGTGTAAGTATAAGGACCTTTCAATGGCTTGTGGTGTTTATTTTTGCATTGACTTAAAATAAACAGTGTCGAAGATCTGAATCATAAGCCATGTTCTGTTTCAGTAGGCATGAAACACTGGTGCAAGCAAAGAGAAATCAGAAGTTTAAAGAAAAGCTAGCACATTCCCTAGTCAGCTAAACCCCGCTAACCTCTCAGTCCATACTGTTGTTTTCTTCTCTTTAGGGAGAGCAACCAAGTCCCTTTTCATATGAGTCATCTAAAAAGGCTGCTTTGAATGACTGTTACGATCTTACTTGACCAGTTTGGTTGAGCGATCTTTCCTTTGTTCTGGCTTTGGAGAAATGAAGGCAAGTATATCAATTCTACTGGAGTTTCCACTGTGAGACTTCTTACAGATGAGTGGCTCCAGGGTAATTAGTCAAGATTTTTAATGAGGACTGCATGGTTGTTTGGGTCCTCACTGCGCTGCTGCTCATCGCATGTGTCCATCTGATGATGGAGGAGGCTGATGGAGATGACGATGAAGCAGCGGTTTCTGACCAAGGTAGCATGAGCAATCAGACACGGGATTAGTGGGTGGGTGACTCTGCTGGGAGCTGAGTTCTTGCTTCTAGTTTCTGCTCTCGGAACTTTGTGTGCATTTGCAATAAGCTGACAGCCTGCAATGAAGAAGAGGGGAGTCACAGGTTTCCCTTCAAAGAGTGTGCCCTAGCCAATAGGCCACAGACTGCTTTTCCATCTGGTACTTCATCTCCCTTGGGGCATCTCTTGTGCAGTCGATTTTGCACCTTCAGGAGAGGTACGGGCGACTGCTCCGTTCCCTGATATTGGCAGACAGCTTGGGTTTTTCTAGGCTTTGCTTATCTATGAGAGATAAAATGAGTTTGAACCTTTCTGAGCCTGCTGATAATGAATTCATACTGTGATTCCTTGGTGAATGCTCTAATTTTTGGACTCTTACAGAAGTGGCTGGTACCGCTTCCTTTCTTCCTTATCTGCAGAGAAAAGCTGTTAGTGTGCCTTGAGTGTCAGCTTTGCTCTGAAGAGGACTGCTGGATTGGGTCCTTTTGGGAATGTAGGTTTTGATCTACGTGGAGACCAGTTGTGCTGAGGGAGAAGGAGAACAGCAGGTGCCTGCTGGAATGACAGCATGGGTTTCAGGGATTCAAGAGACTTGTAACAGAGAGTTACTTTAATCACAGTTTCATATTTCTGTACCCACACTTTTACCTGCATCCTGTTTTGGTGCTCATGACCTTTCCTGGGATGTGTGCATTGGTCCTTTTTGTGTTTACCAACAAGTCAATACAGGAAAAGCAATGCAATCTTAAGAGTATTTGCCTCATCTCAGACACATCCTGCAGGTAGTTGTCATTTATGATACTTGTCCTAGCTTTTAGAAGTTTTTGGAATAATGACAATAGACACCCTTCAAGCGCTCTGCATGGAATATATTTTTTGCTGCCTTCTTGCTGCATTTTAAAATGAAAACTGAGCTCTACTTGTGTTTTTCAACTAAGAAATGGAAGCTCCTTTCCTTAAATGTTTGAATCTCAAAGTCTTAGATGCATTTACTGCAAACAGCTTTGAAATTTTTAAGTTATGGAGAAAGATTTTTGGACAAACTTTGGCACTTGTCTTTCTTTTTAGACCTCCCTTTCAGGTGCTGATTTTGCTATACTATACTTCTGAGGCAGAAGGCATTGTAGAAGGAGCCTAGGCACAAACTTCTGGGATATTGACTCCTTCCCAGAGACCAAATGCTTGGGAAGTCACTGGGGAAGTCTCTGTGGTAGTTTACATTTATGCAACAACATTTCTTTAGGAACCTTGTTGTATATCACAGTTTTAAGAAATAATAAGCTAAATATAGCAACTGGAAGAACAAAAAGTCCATTGACCTTGAGTGCTTTTATATACTAGTTCTGTAAGATTTAGAATGGGAAATAAAAGATAAGCTCATTTGAAAACTGTTAAGTGTAGATGAAATACGTATGTGAAATATTTTAATGGAATAAAAATAATTTCAAATTTTAAAACAGTTTTATTCAGGTTGTTTTGTAACGTCCTCATCGTAACCTTTTATGAAAAGCAAAGTGATAGATATGAGGAAATTTCAAAGAAGAAAGAGGTGGGATTATACCTGTAAATTAAAGTTATAATGATCTGGCATTGTCAGTAGTGATTCTTTGTGTGTTAACATCCAGTCTTGCAGTTTTAACTCGGGCAAAATTTCTGTTGCCATCAGTGAGAGCTTTTGCTTAAATAAGGACTAAAACCTGGCATTTGCACTTTCTTTAGGAGTGCATTACAGCGGCAGCTGTTTGTAGATTAATTCAAGAAGTTTTTTTCAGACTCCACACAGGAATCTGTGCAAGGAACTATATGTTCAAAAGAGGATTTTTTTTTTTTTCCAAACAAACATACATGCTTTTCATACCCTTTCTAAATAACAGCTGAGTTGACAGGCTGAAAGACTCATCATTGTGCACATGGTACATAATGTGCAACCCAACTTTCCTGCAAGATAACTGCATAGTTTAAATTAAATCCTGATATCCGCATTGCCCAACATATGGAAGCTGTATAGTGCTTCTGGGACTTCGACTTCTTGGATGAACTAGCTTTCTTTTTGTTATTCTTATTTATTTTAAGGTGTGCATGAATTCATTCCAAATGATGTAAGCACAAATAGAGTTTAAAGAATAATTTTACAGAAATGCCAAGAGAACCTTTGTTCTCTAAAATTCCAATTTCAATGCGTCATAATTTTAATAGATAACACAACTGAATTCGTTATTACTCTCAAGTACTGATGGTTATAAATGTCTAGGCAAAAATTGTGTACCATCTTTTTTTCTATTTAATGCGAATAAACTAACATCCCTCCCCACTTGTTTCTTTTTCTTCTGTGTTTGTTTTTTAAAAAGCTGTTTACATGTGTGAAGTAGAAAGGCATCATCCTCAAGTCTTTCAGAACCAGGACAAGAAGAGCTTCTCTTCTCTCGAGGATCCCTTACCTGCTGTGGTAGGAGTGACCTATGAACTCTGTGCTGGCATTGTAGACAAACCAGACCTTTCTTTAGAAGAAATTGCATGTGAGGAAGTCTTAGAAGAGTGTGGCTATCGTGTTGCCGTTACAGACCTAAAGAGGATCACTTCTTACAGGTAAATAGCAGTAAGTTAAAACACTTTGCATTTTTGTTGTTTCGCAGATTGCTGAAGTGGCTTGAATGTAAATTAATGTTCCCTGTTCCCCTGCTTAAGCAGTGTGTTGGAGGAACATGGACATCTGAAGGTACATGAAAGGTGTAATTTTCAGCAAGTGAGAGGAGTATTTACAGGGACTTAAGGAATTATAAACTCATAATTATGGGATTGAATTCACAGTAAGACTGATACTATTGTGATTTATTCCAAACACTGTTAGAACTGGAAAAAGTTGCATTGGGCTCTTCAGAGCAGTTTGTTACAGCGCTAGAAAACAGCTGGTCTTTACTGTGTCAGGTGTGTTCCATCTCTGATTCTTATTATTCTGATTAACAATAGAAGCTGCCCAAGATGGACTCTGATTTAGCATTAACACAGTTTTGCAGAAGCATAAGAACCTGTACCATTAGATCTCTTCATAATATTTGGGCAGTAATTAAGCCTTCTTTGAATTAGACAATAATAAAGGTTATATATGAAGATTTTGCTGATTTGACTGTGCAAATTTTTACAATATATTTTTTGCAGGGTTATTGAAATAGATTTTAACATGTTTTATAACATGTATAAGGAGTAAGAGAAAATATGTAAGAGGAAAAATACAAAATGTGAGTTGTTGGAGGGAAAACAAAACCCTCAGCAGAAACTTTGCACATGGCCTTAATCCCATTATATATATTCCCAGCTTTTAGTATTGTTATCCAAAATGTATGTATGTTTCTATTTTACGGAGAAAGCAGCAGCTTTTTACTTTCTTTATTTTGTTTGACATCTCTATTGAACTAGGCCCTGTCATTGGTTTTTAATTTGGGAATTGAATACAAATCCACAGCTGTCAATCCTGGCAAATGTTATTTCCTGCTGGATTAACAAGCAGTGCTTCTGTTGAGGGGAGGGGGTGAATCACAGGAGCTGTCTTTTACAACTCCTTGAAACTACATTAGGGATTTGCTCTACTGAAAGAAAAAGTGCCTGCTAGATTCATGAGCAAAAGCTGTTTATAGAATTTCATATGTTGGATGACACTGACAGGCCGTGGCGTGCAGATACATACGTATGTATATATACATATATGTTTGTATACACACAAACACAAAATAGGCAAGTAGAATATAATTTCTGTAGCTGTAGAATTTTGTAGGTTCAGCGAAAAAGTTTGACTTAACATTAATTAGTCTTATCTGGCTACAACACCGTATGTTTTTTGGTTGATAAATGCCTTTATATATTACAGATGATTGTTCTTTCAGTTTTCTTTTTTTTTTTTAATTGCACTGACTTGCAAAGAGAGTATACAATTGGAGTTTTCTCTGTTGCGATCCTCGCAAAGGACATTTAATATGTTAATCCCACAATCCTGCTTTGTCTGTGTGGACACAGCTTTCTGCCCATGGAGATCCATACTGAAGTCAGAAGGGTCTGTGTAGTATTTACTTTTTTAGATTAATATGAAAGCTTGAAGCCTGCAAGATGATATTTTACCGTTTCTTTTGTTGGACTTTCTGTGCTCTGCATTATAATTTTATTCCAAATGTTACTGTCTTCGTGTTAGAGGAGTGTCCTGTTCTTATTGCTTCAGCCCAAGACCAGCATATCTGTTTGAATCTGGACTATTTGATGCAAAGACAGGAGGTAACTGTTTCCCCTGTGGTCTGCTAAGGACATTTTTTTCGTAATGGCTGTATTACATATAAGAATTTTCTGGGCTTTTTCTAAGTGTAACAGGTTTTTCCAAATGGTTTATGCTACTGTTCCGTGCTGTGACTGTCAATACAAAGCATTGACGTGAACCGTTACATTAATGCATTATGCATTCCATTAATAATAACAATACATCATACACTTCTAATATTATCTGCCGCCCCAGTGATCAGTGTAATAGTTGCTCTATATTATTTACCGATCCAGTGCATCAGGTCAGAGACAAGCCTTCGAAAACAGAATTGGAAGGAATTTTGGGAGGATCTTGTCTAAACAGCTCCTCTTCCAAAGATGAGGCTTAGCTGGATTTAAATCATTTCTGAAGCTGTGGAGGGCCCATCCCTAGAAGTGTTCAAGGCCAGGTTGGATGAGGCTTTGAGCAATCTGGTCTAGCAGGAGGTGTCCTTGCCCATGGCAGGGGGATTGGAACTAGATGATCTTTTACGTCCCTTCCAACCTAAACCATTCTATGATTCTATGAAATGTGTGTCTGTGCTTCCTCTAAAATCTGATTATTTCATAGCCTCTCCAAGCATTCTGTCTGAAGTATCTGTCTGTACCATGAGCAAGTTTTTCCTCATGTCTTACCTAAATTTCCCTTTCTTTGCTTTGTCTGTGACTTACTACCCTGTTCCCTTGTGGACATGAAACTTCTACTTCTGAACCTTACATGTATTTGTTTGACCACGTCGCCCCTTGATTTTCCTCTGCGAAAAACTATCTTGGTTAATACAAGTTTTCTCTTTAGACCATGTTTTCTAGATGTCTGATCATTCCTTCTGCTGTCCTCTGCCTTCTCTCCATCTGGTCCACATATTTCTTAAAAACATAGTGCCCAAACTGGAGCACAGTATTATTTTAGTGGGGTCTTTACCAGTGTCAGATAGAATGGAAGCATTATTTCCCTAGTCTTACAGATTTTTTTTTTTTATGTGCTGTATTATGTTGTTTGCCTTTGGCATTGACAGTGGCATTATGTTGTTGACTTATGTTCCACAACGCCTCCCCTGTCTAAAAACTGTGTTGTGCAGCACTACTGCACTGTCGTTCCCCTCCTGTCTGTATTTGTGCTGTTCGTTATCCCTGCCTGAACACAGAGCCTTGAACTGGTCTGTACTGAACTGCACCCTCTTATTTTAGGTCATTTCTCCGAGTTGTTGAGATGAATTTGAATTCTAATATTCACCTCTAGCTTCTTAGAAATAAGCTATCTCAGTTTTGCTACCTGCAGTCTATATTTCAGCATATAAATTCTGAAACAAAATACTGAATTGTACTGAATGGAGGAAGGTCCCCAGTGGAGTCCTGTTTGGTTTGTATTTCTGATTTGACAGTGATACTCCACGAGTACCATTTTCATACTAGTTTTGCAGCTATTTCACAGTTTCTTTGATTTCTAAGTATATCATGATCTCCTAACTTCTTAATGAAACTGTCACATTAGATAGTGTTCAAAGCCTTAATAAACCGAGGTTATATTGTTTGTGTTGCTGCCCCTATCCACAAGACCTGTTATTCCATTATAGCTAATACTTGCCTACACTTGATATATTCCTGATGAATCTGTTAGCTGTTGTTCCTTTCTTGATGCAAATAAAGCCACATTAAAATATTTAGATAACTGTAATTAATAATTACTGAGTTAGGTCTATTAGATTTTTGTAGCTAAAAACTCAGAATTGCACGCATGGTGAGAAGGTTTCCATGCAAGCAAGGGTTTCTCCATCATCACACCCCTTGGTCTGAAGGCAAGGAGTTGTCTTGTATTCCTGATCACGCCCCTTTCTGGAATCACGGTCACGAGAATGAAATTGCCTGGCTGGAATAAAAGCAGGACTTGAGCTAGACCTGACAGAAGGACATGGAAGGCAGAAGACACATAAAATGTAAAGGGAGAAATGGGTTTGGCTAGGTAGGTCAATACAGTTCCTGTGGCTAATGGATTAAGAATGGGAGGGCAGGGACAAGTCATAGAGAGAACTTAGACTAGGAAGAAAAATGGAATAGAAAACTGTTGAGTAGAAAAAGAGAAAGAAGAGATGAAGGACCAATGCAGAGAAAAAAACATGGGCTGAGAACTAATTGGGCTTGGGGAAAGTATGCTGGAGATGAACTCTTTTTAACAAAATGAGGAAAGTGCTTAGTGTTTAAGCAGAACTTTGGTCTTTTCTGAGGCAGTGGGTGCAGTAAAGATTGGAGGTAAGCAGAAGACAACTCTTTTTTTTTTTTTTCTCTCCTTTATTATCAGGGACTGCGTCAGTGCTTTGGGGGGATTTATTTTAATGTTTCCCAGCTAACTAGAAAAGGTTAACTACAAATACCACTACAGATATTTCAAAAGCACATACAAATAAGCTGTTGGACCCCATTCTTAAACTCTTGACAGAGCTCCTGTGACATGATACTCGTCAGATAGAAGTCAGGCACTGAATTAAGCAGATCTCAGTCTTAATTGCTTTGAATGAGCCACAGAATAGCTGTGGAGTCAATGAGAAATCAGGAAAGAAGCCAGGAGTTGGGGAATTTACACTAGCAGAGCAAGAGTCCTAGGAACAAGTTGTTCCACCAACAGGAGGACAGTATGGCATGGGTGAGTGAAGGAGACTGGACTCGGGGTAGATAACAATAAAGACAAATATACTAAGAGGGACTTGACTAGAGTAGGTCAGAGGAGTCACACACTTTGAAGAGTCAGAAATATCTATCCCTATTATAACACCAGCCAGAACGTGAATTTAAGTCCAAGTGGTTCATTTTGCCGTGTAGATGGATGCAGGAATCACTCTCTATTGCTTGCGACCTGTGTGGCGAGTTTCCTCTTCTCATCATGGCTACACAAATTGCTGCTTTTGTGCTTAGCGCACAGTAAGTAACCTCATTTTGGCATTACAGAAAGTTTGTTTTCTGTTCTGGTAGCAGCTAATCCACTTTTGGAGGCTTCGTGAAAGTTGTGGCGCCTACTGGTGTGTTGGTTCTCGTCAACTATACGTATGGCTTCAGTCAAAAATTATACAGATTGTAAAGGTGAAAGGAACCATTTAGACCAATAAGAAAATGAAGCTAATATAGTAGTATAATTGTAAACTGTGGTTTCATGAAAATGATTGTCAGTTAAATTGTTCATTTTCAAAAGCTCTAAAACAAATCTCTGAGGTTCCCTTCAGGTTTTTTTTTTTTTTCTCTAAATGCAAAATTTTGTAACTGAATGACTTCAGACTTACTCATATATCAGAGATAACAAATTTTCTATCTTTCACGGTTTGCCAGCAGCATTCAGTTTGAATACCATGTGAAATTCAGCTGGGAGTTAGTTCCTTAGGTTGAAATACTTCCAGCTATCTTTCTTGAGACTTGTTTCTTTAAAAGACAGGGGCAGGGAAACATGTTGTTGTTTAAACTTGTTAAAGATTATATTATTGCCATTGCAACTTACAGTATTTTCTTTTAGTTCTGGAAATGTTTGGTCTTCTTGAAGAATATTTATAAAATTATTTGGACTTCAGTAACACCTCAGAGCATCAGGATAGAGTTAAACCAGTGGTCTGGTTCAACTTCCTTTTCCCTTCATTCTTTATTTTCTGACAGAGGTTGTAATAAACTCGTGGTTATGAACTGCATACAATAGGAGCTGCAGGTTCTCAGCCCCACTGCAAAAAAAATCAGATGGATTAGTTTAAGGGCCTAACTGTATTAACATAGGTACTTACTTTAATCATCCTGCATTTGATTTTTTTTTTTCCCCAAAGTATACAACAAAGAGGAGCATTCAGAGAATTAATATTGGATGTTCCAATTACTGTGCTACGGCTATTAGTCCCTGTGCAATGAGGTAAAAATGGTTTGTATTCACAGGTTATTATGTAGAAAGAATAATAGCCTTGAAAATGTTGGAGTGCATTATAATTAGAAAGATCACCTGCTAGTACACCTGTTGGGTGATGGCATAATGTAATATAATTTTATGTTAATTACTTCTTTGCTTTTTTCCTGCACCTGCTGCTTATAATGTCAGAACTGTGCAAAGGTCCTAAGAAGTGACAATAGGGGCTGCATGTCACTGTTCATCAGTTTACATATTGCATACCTAAATAGATCTTGATTTCAGCATAAATAACAGAGATTTGTGTCGCATTTATTTGTAAACATGAATTATGTATTCACTATATACCCAAATTCTGCATCCAAATGGCTTACGTCTTATAAAAGGATATATTGCATTTAGAAATTTTCACATTAACTATGTCATATTAAAACCAAAAATGTATTTCAGTGTTCATAAGAACAGTTAAATGTTGATTGTTTATAGATTTTTATATTTGCTAAATACTAAGAAATTATGCGAAATGTAGCTTTTAATTTCTGTCCATCAGAAATCTGAGTTAAACTAGTAAGTCTTCACAATGGTAAGTCAGTGTATTTGTTCCCCACATTGCAGCAGAGGAGTAGAGTGTAAGATAGTGTTTATTTTCTCATACATGTTTGTTCCTTCAAATTAAAAACATAGTATTTATGAATGTAATAATTATGAACGTAATAATTGGTTGGCATAGATGAGCATCTAGACATGAGAAGAAGGCAAAGCTAATCTGGAGTAAATGCTCTAAATTTCGACCCTGCTTACAAATGTGCCCGTGTGTGTGTGCACACACACACGTGTACGCACGTACTCAGTTTGAAGAAGAAACTCTCTGAGCGTTGTCAAACATACAAGTTGGACTCAGTCTCACTTGTGGCCTCTAGGTGCTACTATGTTTTGGGCTTTTTTTTAAAGCCGTAAGATACTGTTACGAACTTGTGATAAAAAATATGCGTGCAATATATCTTTATGCTTACCAACTTAGATATGACAAGTGAAAAGTCCCATTTTATGAGCTCTATTTCATGTGCTACGTATTTCCTTGTGCATTTAATAAAAGAGGAGAGCTAAACAAAGGCTTTGTGATAGCTATTATTGCCACATTTCAAAAACAGATTGGAGTGACAATCTGTCTCTTGTATTTTCCCCGGTCTAAGAAGGAAGCAGATAGAAAATACTCTGCTCACAGCCTGGTTCTGCCAGCCAGTCCCACCCCTGGGCAGGAGGTGAGGAGAGGCACTTTGCAGTTGTTCTGCAGAAACTGCTCTCTGCTCTGCTGTTACCTACGAGTGTGTTGCCCACAGCGTTGAAAGCCGTAGCATGATTTAATCACGGTGTTTTGAGTGTTTTATTTAAAATGAAATATGGGAATGCAGCATACAATCTTGTTTTGATGTGTTAAACTTAGATTTAAGTTACTATTGTGATGAAAACCATACCACTTTGGTATCCTTACTTTGACATGCTTACATTCTTAGACTTGCTGCTGTCAAAGGTAATGGAGGTTTCTAATTGTCTCTGAAGCAACGCTAAAAGTTTAGCGCTAATAGACTTTTGGTTTTAAAAATCTCTCTGTTGAAGTTACAGGGTTTGTGAGCTTTGTAAGCTCTAATGATTTGACAAAGAGTATTTGTCAGCCATGTAGCTGTTAATTGAAGCAACTATTAACTACCCATAGGAAACTGATCCTCATGATAAAGAGAGGAGGAAAACAGAGTGTGCTTTGTATAGATCATTTGCATTTGTCCCACAGCGGTAAATAAGAGTCAAGCACTGTACAGACACATCAAAATACATCTGGAACAATCAGCTAGGTCAAGCCAGGCTTAGTAGGTCTGGGTCAGTATGAGCCATGACATGCCTGGTCTGGGCAACATGGTGCTAAACCCCGTAGGGTGAAACTGAAGCCCGAAGCCTCACCCTGGGTTGGTGCTGTGGGTCCAGACCCTGCTTGCCCTCCCCCACCAAGCCTCTCTTGTGCTGGGAAGGGGAGACACCTTTATCGGGAAGGTGGTTTTCCCAGGGTGAAACCCATCACTTGCAGTCTGGGTGTGCTGACCCCTGCGACTTCCACAGATGCAAAGCTAATGAATATAGCTGTAATCTGTTAATAGGTGACTAATTTCAGACCGTGGCAAAAGCATTTTATTTGTAATGTGGAATACTAGGGCAAGGAAAAGCATATGTGACAGACTTGGGGTAGAGGAAGGAGGCAGCAGAAAAAGGAATCCCTTAAACATCGTACTCAGAAAGTGCAAGTAAGTGTGCAAAAGCATAGGAAGTACCTAGTGACAGATAAACCTGAAAGCATACTGAAAATGTAATAGCAGCCTGATGCCTCTTTAGCAATCAGACCCAAAATCTCCCTCTTTTTTTCCTCCTCTGGCCCCAAGTACCCAAAGTCAGTGAAATGCATGCACATTTTCCAAGGGTCTGTGTTCAAACACTCTATTTCTTTAACCAGAACGGCTTCAAAGCAACAAACCTACTAACTTTTGATTTCTATAAAAATCAAAGGTACTAAGACAAATGAAATGTCAATAGCATTGATTTTTGGATAATTTCCGAAGGACAGTCAGCATTCATTAATATCTAAGAGTCTGGAAATGTGCAAGACAGCAGTAGGCAGTATTGGAGAATATTTAATTTAGTAAAGGGCATTCCACATGAATCCATGCAAAAATGATCAACTGGTAGAGTAAGGCAGAGCATTTAGAGAAAGAAATGTCAAATAAAAAAGGGTAAGAAATACGCATTTTTATGAATGAAAGTATATTCCTGTATCTTTCAACCTCTTTCTGAAACCATTGAAATAGACATGTAGCTAGACAATAAAAGCCATGAATATGTACATAAATAATACCAGCACTCTTGGATTTTATTTCTAACTCATTTGGAAGTTTTTATTTAAATTAGTTAAATTAGTTCTTAATGAATAACTCATGGCAAAATTGCACCAGAGCAAGGTAAGTGAGGTAATCAAATAAAGAATGGACATGTGGGTATGTCTTCCCTTGAGTACGTATTGTTGCAAATTTTTCATTGGTTTCTGTGGCAAATGATAGGCCAGTATACATGAAGAAGGGCCATAACTTTGGGCATATAACAAAGGAAAGATATTGATGTCCAGTGCTTTCCTCTTTTAAAGTATGTTCAGTGTAGTAGCCGCTCTGGATGTATTTAGTTTGTAAGAAAAGAAACACTGATTTAATAGAAGTATCATATGAGTATATACAGTGAAATAACAGCATATTAAAATCACTCGATGCTATTTGGGCTACAGTGGCAAGAAACTGAATCTTATGGTGTAGTACCTCAGGAAACTGTTTTCCTTTACTTTAAAGAAAAGATTTGTGGAAAGTGAAATCCTGTGATTTTTAGAGCTGCAAGCTGTTTCATAAGTAAATTGTCATAGGTGGTATAGAAGGAGATGATGATGTAAATAATCAAGCCAGAATGTTCTTACAGAAGGGCTTCTTAAATGAAGTCTCCGTGGTTTTGTGGATAACCTTTACATAATATTAGGTGGACATGGGTATACTCAGTTTAAGAGCATTTTCATTCTCCAGGTGAGGCATGCCAGATGAAGCTCAGATTTGACACCCATCAGAAATAACATAACATTAAATACATTATGGATAGTCCTGTGTTTCTTCATAGTACCTATGGAGACTGGCAAGCTGTGTTCTTTGTCTTCCAAATTTTGCTATATAAAATAACATGTGGGTTTTATTCTTATCAGTTACCAAAAAGGCATTTAATTTACTTATATTTTATTTATTTAATTACTAAAAATTCAAGTCTTGCAGAAACAATTGAAGAACAATTAATCACTGTATAGAGAGGAAAACAGATTTTATTCTCTAGATAATTACAAAAAAAAAAAATCCTTTCTGCCTCCTCACACAAGAAAAACAGGAAAAGAACACAAAACGAGCAAACAATCTACTGTTCTATCACAAATATGTTCTCTTGGTGAGCCTCCTTCCAATGGACATAGCAACGACAGTGAGGAGTGGGTGGCACACGGGTCAGCGGTCAGTGACAGTAAGGTGACTAAGCTGGGGGGGGGCATTTCACTGAATGACTAGAGCTTAAATACCCAGCCGCATTGGATTGTGAGAGAGATCTGTTTGCTCTTTGTCAGTATTTCATTTCCAGTGTTGCTTTTTAACATCATATATTATTGTTTGATAATACCAAGAAAAAAATGTATTGTATTTTAACACAAAGGGAATCTAGTAAGCTGTGGCATCATCCTCACAGCAGAAAGGGCACTGATAGCACATGAGCATGAAAAATAGCATTCCAACTTTTGGGAGCCGGTTGCTGATAGCAACTTGATGAGAAATGAATCTACCTTACTTTTATAACGAGATCAGAATGATTAAGCCAGCATGGTGGGCCCGGTGCTTTTCACTCCTGCTGCTTTCAAAGACCACGCTTGTGTTGTGCTCTCTGCTGGCTGGATCTTCAGTTGAGGTGAGACGAGCGGCAGCACGGCTGGTGAATGGCATTGTTCTTCCAGGTGGCTTCCACATCAGAGAAGGGAAAAGAGAGCGTGGCACGGGCAGTCCTGAGAAAAGATTTGATGTCTTCTGTGGATGATTGTCAGCCCTGGATGGCTCTTTTATTGGCAAACCATCTCTGATGGTCAGCAGAATAGCGTACAAATAACCAGGGACAGTGGCTACAGAATAGAGGTCCTTAGGCAAAGTAAATAGTGAATCAGATGGACTGAGGAAGGAGGTCATGTACTTCGGTGAAAATGGAAGAGAGAGGGAAATCTGTTAGTCTGGTCTCTTGCTGCATCCTAGTATGTCACATTTTGTTGATTAAAATGTGTCTCAAAAATGCCGTTACTGACACAGAAATAAAGTGATGAGCCCAGAATGAAAGAAATCCCGTAGCAGCTTTCAAAGTTCCTGGAAGTGCCAAAGATGCTTAAGTTTCTTGAGCACTTCGTAGAGATACAGGATGATCCTGGAGTTGTGAAATGTCTTTCCCAAGGTCACACCTTGTATCAGTAGTAATTTTAGGAAAAGAATTCACTGGTTCACTCCCTATTCTGTGTTTTAAAAAAGAGTGTATATTGATGTAAGAAACCAAATTCAGTAACTACTATTAATTCTCTGTATAAAATAATTGCAAGTGTTCTTGGAAAGTTGCGAGGCAAATGATTAATTCCTGATATAGGGTGTGATTTATGCTGGATTAACTCAAAGACTTATTGACTGATGGTTAAGTATTGATACACACTAAGATCGTAACACTGCTCAAAATCTTAGAATCCTCTGTATATATAATAATATGGAAGCTAATTTTTCAGCTTGCCCTAATGCCAGATTCATAGTTTCACTGAACTTTGGATCCGGATTCAATGTGAAAAGTCACTTGTAATCATGTGAAATGAAGAAGTTGCAATTACAATGTGAATATTTTCTTGGAAGGACTAAATGAGCGGATTATGTACTTATCCCTTATTTAAGAATACCTAAATGAAATAGTCCTAAGGAAATAGAGGATTAACAAATAAGAAGTATAATACACAGCAAGCGGTCTAGCTGAAGAAAGACTACATAATCTAAAATATCCTCAACTAAATCCACTGTAACAAATTTAGCAGGGAGACTGAATTACTTCAGATACAAGCGTGCTTACAGTGGTCCATTTGGGTCAAGGCTAAAGTTCAGGAAGGATAAAGACTCTGAGGCTGCCTTTCTGTTCTTGTACCTCCCTGGTCCATGGGTGGAGGACTCCAGCTGTGAATGGACATAATCCTCTTAAGAGTAAAAAATGTAAATACATGTGTAAAAAATCTAAATATTTGTGTAAAAACAAGCAAAAATGTAGCATAATAGCATACAGATACACTGAGGAGCTTCATTCTGATGTTTGTAAATCTCTATGAGTCCTGGCGGTCAAGCTCTTGCTAAGTTGAAAAAACTTCTGTTGACATCAGTATATGTAGAACAACAGTTCAGCAGTTCAAAACCGATTTTTTTTTATTTTCTCCCAAGCTAACATTTTTTCCAAAGTTGCAGAATATATTTGAGGACAAATCCATTTCATATGCAACCATATTCAAAAGCGTTGGTATTTCTGCATGCATTTCTCAATTTCTGTATTAACAAAATTGCATTTATAGGTTCAAAATAACATGAACAGACAGTAAGGACATGCATTTTGATGTTTAGTGACAGAAGTTAAGGACTCAGGGTTCCATTCCTAGTTCCTACCTACCTTCTTTTTATCTAAGCCAAAGTTCTTCTCTGCTTTTTCCCAGGTCTGGAGTTGGCGTGACAGGTTCTAGGCAGACATTATTTTATGCAGAAGTAACAGACCAGATGAGAACTGGTGAAGGAGGTGGCCAGCCTGAAGAAGGAGAGCTGATTGAAGTTGTAGAAATACCTTTAGAAGACTCCATGAAGTTTGCCTATGATGAGACTCTCCCGAAGACGATGGGTGTCATCTTCAGCTTCACGTGGTTCCACAATAACATAGCCCCTAAGCTACCAAAAAAGTGAAGTGAAAGCACCGTGATTTTAAGAAAAGCTTTCCTGCTGACTCTGTGGATGCAGAAAACTGCAAATCTGTTTGCCTCAATCATCTCAACTTTTAACAGAGCAAATCTTTCTTGAAATAAATTTGGAAGTAAAATCTGAATTAAAATCCTCACTCTATTTCCGTCATTAGCAAAACACTTTTTGGCTTTGCTGGGGCAGGATTTACCTCTGAGAAGCAAATGTTGGGTTTTTGCACAAAGGCTAATAAGTATATGTGTCCAGTTCTCTTTTTTCCTGGCATGGCTTTGAAGGGTTGCTCAGGACCTCAGTGCAGCTGCTATACCAGGCTGTCACTGTGGTCTGTACGCAATGGCAGCTGTGTGTTCACTGCNCCAGCAAACCTTAATAGTCACAGATACCCTAACTACGTTTCTGAGTTCTGCACAGCTTTCCGGGAGCAGCTTCCTCTGTGGTGTGCAGCTCCTGTACAGAGGAAATGTTTGCATTTCTGAACATGCAAACCTTTATTTCGTAAGCAAACATATCTGTAAATCCTTCTGCTAATGTGTCATTGTGACAATAGACCAGCTGTAAGATTATGTGCTTCTGTTTGTTCCCACTATAATGCTGAGCAGCAGTGATGGTGATAGAGATTAATGGTGGGGGCTTCTACTGGAACACATGCTGCTTTGTTTGTTTTATGGGTAATACTTGATTAATTAGAGCAAACTTTGTCCTCTAGAGCGGGACTTGAGAGGCCGAATTCCTTTAATTTGACTCTGAGGTGACTAATACAAGTGATTTCTCTGAGGTGTTCTGTGGTCTCAGTTTCCTTATCGCCCAAGTGGGAAGAATGGGACTTACCCCTCAGATAACGCTCCTTGAAATCTAATCATTATTATTGCTTTATTGAGAGATTTTATCATCATTTGAGCAGTTTACATTGAAGCCTGCACAGCCTACACAGACGTACTCAGTATCACAATTTGATTTAATAAAGTGGTCTAATTAGGATGTATATTACATTATTTGTTCGATCAGCGTAGTTTAGATGTAGGCTATTTGTCATGTGAAGCTGTTCAGAGCATGAATGAAAGAGAATCAAGTCTGGCAATTAAATTATGCACTAGTTTATGTTTTTCACTGAGTTAGTTAATTAACATGACTACATTACATGTGCATCTAGGATTGCTGAGCTAAGTGTGTTTAGAAGATGAGTACTGAGAATATGCGAACTTTCATATAGCGATTGGAATAAACGCATTACAGGTGCATGATGGGTTCCAGTAGCTGGTTTAAAATCACTGCATATCTGAATAAGTGTAACTTTTTTAAAAATATGCTTTTAGATCTGATACTTGCTGGTTCTCCTGCTGACAGGGAGGAAAGGTCCTTGGAAAGCCACTGGAGAAAGAGCAGCCTTCACCTGTGGGAGTCAGACAGCTTTTATGAAAGTTCGGACACATTTGTGTTGAACTGTGCCTGGTCTGTGGTGAGTCAAGGGCTGAGTTATCATGAAAAGCAAATAAATTTTGTCTGTCTGATGTATTTACACTGTGAGGTGTTTTAAGGCTGGGTCTCCGCTGCTCTGTGTCTTTACGGTGTCTGGTGCAGTGTGTCCTGATTGCCGCTGAGGTCTTTACAAACTACTAAAACATATATAATAAATAATGTTTTATTTCATTAATAAGTTAACCAAATATCTGTTTAATTCCATCAAAATTATTGCACAGTAGCTTGTTGATCTGTTTAGTGTCAAGCTCGTAAGTGTGTGCGTATACATGAAAAAAGCCTTTTTTTGGTGCATGGTGCAGTAATTTGGAAGAATAAATTTTTGTCGTGCAGGAGGGTCAGAGTTTGAAACTTTTCAAAGCAGCATTTATGTATTTATACCATTAGCCCCAGAATTACAAACGGACACAAGTCCACTTCTAATGAGGTTCTTCACGCGACGGTGAGAGCTTGCCCCAAGTCAGGCATTCCCTCACTGGCTGCATCCAGGACTGGGAGTCAGCGCTTCACAGGGTGCACTCACATTGCGTTAACGACCTTGGGGAGAGCCCAAGGCTTTGACCCACCCGTGTGGGTGACAAGCGCTGGAGGTGTGATTCATCAGACTAAATACACATTTTGCTGATTAACCTGTCTGGAAGGGCCTTCAAATCTGGTGCCTGTGTTCAGTTTGGACTCATCAGGCCATCCCTGGAGGAGGCAGGTCAGCCAGGGCTGGATCTGTTGGGCCACTGTGCACGTCATGAACTATGGGACACTGGAATACCAGAGGGTGCACAGCCCTGCCCAGACGGGGGGGAGGATAAAGGCCCTAAAAATCTCTCTGTGCACCACACAGCTGGTGCCAGACAGCACCGAGGTTGGTACCAGACTTGCCAAAATCTGGCCCAAACTGCTGCCGCTGGTCAGCAGACGTGGAGGCTGCAGGTGGCTGAAGCCTGTCTGCTTCACAGCCCAGCCCTGATACACAGCATGATACGGAGGAGCTGCCACCACCAGAGCAGCAGCGGGGGTTTCCCAGGCACGGGATAAGAGTGGGAAGTCACGGCATGGGAAGAGGGGGCGGGCGCATGGTGCAGCAGCACAGAGGGGTGCGACGACCTTGACAACGCAAGCTACAGGCTTCAGACTAACCATTTTTTATGCAATTGGTATTTCCCTTCTGGTTAAGCGTGACAGAGGGCAGTTGCACGAGCTGGGCAGCCCCTCAGCACTTCATGATGCAGAAGGCCGGGCGAGGAGCTGAGCAGCATTGTCCCCACCTCCCAGTCCGTCCCTCCCCGGGGGTCTGTGGGGCAGACACCTACAAAATCCCGGGGGACTGCGGTGGCTCTGAAGCCTTTACGTCCCATGGGATGCTACACCCCGGCCCTGTGCTCTGCCCGGCCATCCCCGCAATTTGTAATTCTCAAACAGGAACAAAATGGTCAAGGCATTACTTTGGTTTCCTTTTCCAATTTGGCAGTTCTCCACAGGAAGAGCAGTGATGCAGTATAGTAATATATGTACATAAAGCGATTCTGTATCTAGTGTTTGGCTTTGGAATATTGAATATAAATGTATCTTCATCCTTTTTGTTGTTTTCCCCCATTAATTTTGGTGGGGTTTTTTATAAGGAATTAGGAAGGTTTGAAAGTGCAGGAGAAAGGGCTTGAACTTCTTTTGATGATTCATATTTATAAAAATAAAACCAGAGCCATTCAGATTCCACGTCTCTTGTCAGGGCTCATTTCAAAGATCATAATTAGAGCAAATCTGATTTTGATCATCCAAGCCCAGGCAGGAAAAAAAGTGCTTTTAATGGGAGCTTGAAATCACATCTACGTTTTAGACACAGCCTTCAGACGTGCCACCACACATACGTCCATGGAGAGCAGACAGTTCAGAATAAAACAGGGTTCCCATTTGCTGCTAATGAATACTGACTCCAGCCTGCAAAACTCTTATCTGATCTCATCCAACCGTCCCCATGAGATCAGCATCTTTCTTTTATTGAGCACAATCGACTGGTCCGCATTTGAAAAACAAATCTTAGCATCTCTCATCTTCATGATGTGGCTTTTGGGATAGAGAGATAATCTAATGAACCTGAAATTATGACTCGGGCTCCTAATGAAGCCTGAAATTACACAGTTTTGAATGTAATGTCGCTGTCAGGCTCACTGTCAGGTGTCAGAAGAGACATCACCAGCACCTTGCAAGTACACGGGCCTCATTGATTACTGTTGTTTATTACCCTATTTGTAAAGTACCTACAAGCCCTGAGTTACTCCCACGTCTCATGGTATTGAGCACTGAACAGTGACACGATTAAAATGCCTCCTCAAGTGGCTGAGACTTTAAACAACAAGCTGGATCCCACCGCGGGGTAGGTGGGCGCAGGCATGGGGATGGGGTGCAGTGTCCCTCAGCCCCCCCTGGCTCCCCCGGGCACACGGGGATGCTCCCCGGGCTGGTGGCCGCGTGCTGCCCTGCCAGGCGGCCGCGTGCCTTTTCGCCCGCTCCCTCATTACCATCCCGCCCCGACAGCCATAAAAGCGGCGTTCCCCGACTCCCCGCGGGGCCACGGCCGGGGCCAGGCCGAGGGCAACCGATATAATCGCTCCTGAAACACACGTGCCGACCGAACAGGGCGACCCGCTGGACAAATAGGATTTTTGCTAAATTAGGACAATTGCCGAGCACGCTTCGCCCCCTCGCCGGGGCTCTATAGATAGATGAAAGGCACGCCCAGTTGTGAAATCTGTTGAAACGGCACACCTGGTGCTGTCTGCAAGTCTATTCACAACCGTTAGCAGGTGCGACTTGGCCTTTGTGGCCATAAAAGTCTGGCTGCGCAGCTCCTGCTGTGCTCCCCGCGCCTTCGCTGCCCCGCGCGCTCTGGCAAGGGAGGCTGTCGCAGATTAATGCAGTTGTTTGAAGCCGTGCGGAGCCACCGCCTGAAGCATGTAGCGGCTTCAGGGGGATCAGAGTAAGGCCTGTGCACACAGGATGGATTTGCAGCTTCGGTGGCGGTGGCTGCGCCGGGATGCAGGCAAGGGGCAGGGCTGCTGCCTGAGCAGGGACGCAGTGCATCCCGGTCCCTGCAGTCCCAGGGATGCTGCGGAGTGGCCTGGCCAGCAGGTACCAGCGATTTGCAGCCTGGCCTCTGTTTGGGCTCAGCCTCTCCAAAACGGGTTTGGCTTGCTCTGCTCTGCGGCATTTCAACCAGTGGAGCCCTTGGGGTGGTTTTGGCAGTGTAGGTTTATGGTTGGACTTGATGATCTTGAAGGTCTCTTCCAACCCAAGTGGTTCTATGATTCTATGATTCTATGATTCTAGGAAAGCCTCAGCCCCAGTCCAGATTCAAATTTAATTTAAGGAAGGATGCCATGGATTTTGGATCAGGTTTCCGGCAGGATTTCTCATTCCCACTGGTTCACACGGGATTTTGCTTGATATGAACAAAAAAGGGATCATACAAATGCTCACGCGTATCCTGTGCTACTGCAAAAGTTACTCCTCAATTTGTCTAATCCTTCAGAGCCAGTCTCGCTCTTTAATTGGGAGCACATTTTTACAAGGGCTTTAATTGCTCTCCAGATGAATCACAAGGGAGGAGGAGAAGTCGTAACGTAGCTAAATGGCCCAGATTTGCAGTGCTCAGGGCTCTCTGGCCTGCCTCAGGACTGGCTTCAGTGCATTTCTGGTAATTGGAAATACAATCAGATAGGTACTAAACCCTGCCAGCCACACTCTGTATTGCTGTGCTGCTGAAGTACTCAATATCCTGTGCTGGCTTCGGGCTCTAATAAAACATTCAGAAGCAGCGGTGGACTGAGAAACCCCTTTTGGACACTTGGTTACAATGAAAATGGGCTGGGAATGGGCAATGCGGGAATGGCTGTCAACATCAGATGTTAATGGCTACCCTCACGCTCTAGCCTCGTCAACGAAAATATCCCTGGGCTCTTCTTGTGCCCACCTGTGGTTCAGTGTTTGGGGTATGCATGCGACGGGTGGAGCAGTCAGCACTCAGATAAACATGGTTTTATCATTTTACAAGAGCAAAACGCTGGCTGGGACATACTTGCAGCAGCCAGGAACCAGCCTTGGCTTGGCCACTTCTGACCGGCCGGGGACAACTCAGGTGCCACGTGAGCCCCAAGCAACGCACGTGTGTGCGTGGGGACCTCCTGGTGTCAAGGCCACCCACGTGAGAGCCCAACGCCTCCAAACAATGCTGTCCGAGTGCATGTCCACCGCAAGGTAAACACAGCCTGGTTTTAACCCTGCTCCCTTGGAGTTACCGAGGGGAGCTTAGGGAAAAAAGACCAGTTAATTAATGGCCCTGAAAATAAGCCTATGAGGACAACATCCCACCCGGCTCCAGGTGCAATGGAAACATGGGAGATGAGCCTTGCCCTTCTGCTTCAGGGTGTCTGGCACAGCACCGGCCCTGTTCCCAGCCCTTTCCAAAGTCCTCAACGGGTGCTAGCGGGCAGAGCTGGGTGCTCACTGTGCCCCATGGGTGACACAGCCTGGCCACCACCTCCAAAGCTTCCCCAGGAGCCGCCATCAAGGACAGGAGCAATGGGAAATGGTGTGCTCCAACCTGCTGGACCCCTCCAGGGCTGCAGCTGCTCCAGCTGCTCCTATGAGCCTGGGGATGAGTTTCAGGGTCAGAGTCACCAGTTGAGTTTCTGATGGGCCTGGCCAACGGAGGTGGTGGTGGACACAACATGCCTCCAGCTCCTGCCTGCCGTGCGGGTCCCTCCGGCAGCCCCGCCGGGTGTTTGTGGGGATGGGGTGTTCAGGTAACACTTTCGCTCGTGCAGCAATTGCTGAAATAACTGGACAAGGCACAATCACGCACTTGAGAGTGCTGGAAACAATTTAAGAAATGTTCTTGGGAAAAACGGCGGGCACTGTGCAAACAGCTCCCCGGGGTCTGTGAAAGGGGCCCTGGCTGCCCAGCCCGCCCGGCCCTGCAGGAATGCACTCCTGCCGATAACCCGCTCCGCTCCTTTCGTAACCTCCTTCAGTTCGTCCTTCAGGCTCCCCCCGCTCCTGCCCTGGGGTTTCGGGGTGCTCCTTTTGCAATGATGTCAGGAAAACAAAACCAGAGGTATGACAAGCCGGTGCCACGCTACCTCCAGCTCCTCTTTTCTGTTCAATATGAAGGCAAGGGGCTTCGTAACAATTTCAACTCTTCCCACGGGTCTCCCCAGAGATGTAGCTTGGGTTTTGCCCCTCTGTGGCTTCCCAACTTCAGCGGAATTTAAGTCGAAGCTGGCTGGCCTGGCCGGGTTCGTACCTCAGCCTGAGCACCGCTGACCCCGGGGCTGGCGGTGCAGCGGGGATGCGAGGGCTTGAGTTACAGCAATCCGTCAGCTGCTAATCCACGCTGCCAGCCCCACCGCTCCATGCTGCTATCAATCATGTGCGGAGCCCCGGGGTGGGTTTGCAGCACGGTTTCTCCCGCTCCTGCGGGCGAGTAGGTCCGCAGCAGCGCAGGGGAGCCCCAAGCGCGTAGGGGCTATATGGAGCCCCCAGTGCTGGGACCTTCCACAGGCAACGGGAGAGAGAGGGGGACATCCACAATGTGTCTCCCTGGTCTTTGGGACTGGTGTCAGGGTCTGTCCCATCTCTTCCCACCGTGGTTGGGAAAGTCGGGCAACCAGTATCAGTGCACCTCAGGAGCGGGCAAACATCTGCACTTAGTTGTGGAAGGGCTTCAGAAAACCCCATTTGCTGTGGCGAGCATTTGTCTGATGTTTGTGAGGTATCTTGGAAGAGCTGGGAGGGGGGCTTGCGCCAGGATCCTGCTGCAAAAAGGGAGCAGAGTTAGGCCAACGCCGGCTGCGTGCGAAAACCTGCACAGCCTCTCCCGTTGGCCCCCCAGAGCAGCCACAACCCTTTGCAGCCCTGGCCAGCTGATGCTGTGAGGGGGGAGGCTGTCCCATCTCCAGCAGCCCCGGTTTGCAGCGACGGTGTCATGCTGAGCAGCTTCTGGGCTGCACGCAGCCGGAGCAAGGCACAGGCAATGGCCAGGCCAGGTACCAGCTCCGTAGCCAATGTTCTTGCCTGCTGCATCTTCCCAGCCACGCTGCCAGCTTCATCTTTTCAAACGGCTTCCCTTTACCTCTAATGCCTTTGTTCATTTGGGTTTTTTTTTTTCCTTCTATTTTTTTCTTTCTTTTATTGCTCTTCCACACAATCTGATCCCAGCCTCTCAGATGAGCACAGTCAAAATAACACCAATACATCAAAATAATAAGATCTCATTCCAGGGGCTCTCAGAGAGCCGAGGCACTGAGCAGCGGCTAACGGGTTTATTGATCACAGCAGAGTGACAGCTCTCTCTAGCACAGGATTTAGCTCCTAGATGGACACTAATGTGCAGATTTGGTTTTCCTCACTGGCAAAGCCACATGTAAATATTCTGCAGTTAATGACAGAGGTCTGCTCCTAATTCGATTAATGGGGGAGGTGTCAGCAAACATGAAAAGAAGCGAAAAAAACAAGGTGAAGGTCTTGCCTTTGAAAGCCGCATGGCTGATCCTAATGCCCTGTCCTTTTTCTATCAATCAAGGCTGATTGGCAAAGCTTTTTAATTCAACTCTCTAAGCAGGATCATCGGTGCAGTGTTTATTTCCCCCTGAGCAGGCTGCTCTGGAGTAAGGTATCGTCTTATAGTGCAAACCCTCTTACAAGGGATAAAGAAACTGAGACCGCCTCGATCCTCCTCGTTACCTCCTCAGACCTAACGACGGTTCCCAGCAGCGCCTGGGGAGGGGGGGCTGGGGGTCCCAGGGGTCTGGGCTGGCACCCAGCGAGGACCATGGCTGGGAGTGAAGCCCCCCCTCCATCCCTGGCCCTCGCCCCGGGGCGCTGCGCATGGCCTGGGCCCCGGTCCCAGCGCTGCCGCAGTATAAATCAAACCTGGCACTAGGAGCGCGCAGCCTGTGGCACATCTCCCCTGGCTATTTTTAGCTGCTTTTTCCAGAGAAACGGGGCTTATGCAGCCTGCCTCCGAGTGCGAGGGCTCTGGCTACTGCCCACCCCCTGGCACCTCCACCTCTCAGATGGGTTGGTTTCTCCTGAACGGGTTTAACAACGCTACTGGAGAGAGCAAGCCCACGGGGCCGAGACAGGAGCATCCCACGGCCCCGGCCCCCGAGCTTTGCTGCTGGCGGAGCCACACGTTTCTCCCAGCGTTTCTTCTGCCACCTGCACCCAGGCACCCACCCAGGGCTGCCCAGCAGGGAGAGAGAGGAGATGGAAACATGCGGTGCAACTAGTTTAACATTCAATGAAGTGACTCATTTTTACTTACCAAAGGGGTTTCCTTGTAAAACATGGTGTTCTCTAAGGTCTCGCTTCTGGAAAAGATCAGAGAGGGTCTCATGGGTCAGAGCGGAGCGTGGTGGTTCAGCCTTGCGGGTCTGGTACTTGCAGGGCTGGTTTTGCCTCACTGGCTTCATAAAGCACATCCAGAACGTGCATATGGCAGTGGAGAATTAAGACGGAGCACTTACTCTTGATATGAAAATGAGGAACTTTTTTTTCCTCAGGTAATATATTTAGATCTTCTACGTGGAATAAAAATTTTGGGGGGTTGGGTTTGGTTTTTTTTTCAAGAAAAGTAGAGAATCAGTGCTGAGCCCCTGGAAGCAGGTAGGTCTGGAAGAGGACTCTGGAGCCAAGCAGGACCACTCTGCATGCTTCGGAGGGGCTCAAGACCCACCTCTGGCCAAGGCTCCCATAGCGCAGGGAAGCCCTTGGTGCTCGGGAAAGGCCCACAAGGCTAGCGAAGCAGTAGTCTGGTGCCTCATGCAACATGCCCTACTGCTACAGCCATCCTCCAGCTGCAAATATCCCTCCTGGGAGTAATCAACAACTCCCGTAAGTTGTTCAAAACAGAAGCAAAGTGCTCACCTGCAGGAAAGCAGTCAAATGCAGCTTGGGTCGTTTCGCAGCTCCTCTCATTTTGCCAGCAAAGCAGCACTCATTCTGCCAGGTAACACCAGGCTGAGCTGTAGGGATGGGACAGAGGAGCCAACAGGAGCCATCTGAGCAGGTTAGGAACTATTTCCTTCTCTTTAACCGGCTTTGGGCCCGCTGTTCTGGGGCATGTTCATGTTCTGGGGCACAGGGGTGTGTGTCTGCCCCTTTGTGCCACCTGGAGACGTTAGATCCCATGCAGCAGCAGACAATAATGATAGGACAAGAGATAACAGACACGAACTTGAACATAGGAGGTTCCATCTAAACATGAGGAGGAACTTCTTTCCTTTGAGGGTAGTAGAGGCTGCCCAGAGAGGTGGTGGAGTCTCCAACTCTGGAGACACTCAAAACCCGCCTGGACGCCATCCTGTGCAACCTGCTGTAGGTGGACCTGCTCTGGCAGGGGGGTTGGACCAGGTGATGGCCAGAGGTCCCTTCCAACCCCTGTGACTCTGTGATTCTGTGATACAGAGTGGATCAATGGTATTCCAGGTCACTAAACTAATGCAATGCTCAGCCCACCTGCCGGCCATTTGCGTGCAGATCACAAATGCTCCAGATCAAATTAGTTCGTCTCAAATTTCTGTAATTTTCAACACTTGTGTACGTAAGTCCAACAAGTAAAAAATGGTCAGTGAAGAACTGGGACTTCAGGAACTGCGTTGCAGTACAAAGGCAGGGATCCCATTTTTCTCTCTACCCGTTTCTTTGATCCAGCCATCTGCGCTCCACCATGGGATCTGCGTTTGAGCACTGACTTTTTGAACACGCTCACCTCCTCTTCACCAAATGAAAACATTTAGCTGTTGCTGTTAAGTGTAGCAGTGTACTCACAACAGAGATTGTGCATCTCAGCTCATAATAGTGTCTTAGCTTACAATAGTTTGGTGTTCACATTTAAAGAAATGTAAATGCCAAACAAAAATATCAGAGGATTCCTCTAAGCCTGTGTGTACACTATTATTCCTATTAGGCTACAAAACACGCTATTAAGCATAGAAGGACTATTGCACTAATGCTCCTTACAAAGCCAGCCTGAGTTTTAGTACTAAGAAAGCTGCTTATCTGTTCCTTTGGACTAAGAAGACTCAAATGCCTTTTAATTATTAAAAAGGCTGAATTATGTCTCGGTCTAAACTTGGAAGTCAGAGGAGCCACAGACCTCTCAAGAAAGTGAAGTCATTTAAACCTAAGCTCAACTTTTCAGAAAGAGCATGCAACTTCAGGAGGGCTCCCTTATTTATTTGTTAGTTTGCTTGTTTTCAACTGAACTGATTTCCAAGCGATTTGCATCGACACACATTATGGGATTGGGCTTTCCAGTCCTTCAGGGGAAAGTCCCAGCCTCAAGGACTGTGCCATCCTGGGTGAGAACAGATGGACCCACAGGGAGGGACTCAGCGCCCCGTCCTGTGTGTGCAGGTCAGTCCGACTCCCTCCAAACATCATGCCGTGAACCTGCCTTTTATAAGGGACGTTGATTTCACCTGAAAATTTGGAGAACGGGAAGCTCAATCCGCTTATTAAGTACAACCTAACACAGCACTGTAAACCTGGAAGGTTTCAGCATCAAAGGCAATCATTTCACTTACTTACAACCTGCTAAAGCTTCAAAAACAGAGCTTTTCTTTGTCAAACACCAGCCCTGAATGAAAGCCAAGGTCCTGAAGGTTGCAGGATGATAGGAAAATACGGCAGACCCACAAGGATACTGGATATATTTTCTATTTGCAGATTTATGTGTCTGTGCTGGCATGTGTTTTTTGTCATGCATACAGCATAAGCACTGTATTTGACGCTCTAAATCAAGGAACAAAGGACTCAAACAGTAGAGGGGACTAAATTGAATTGAATTGATTTGTTTATCCTGCAAATCAACATCTGCTCAGACCTATTTCTTTCTACTCTGAAGTTGTCATAATGGAATATTTTGCCTTCTGCTCAGTCCAATTATAGACACACTAGCCAAAAGCTCTTAAGTTTGCTCACAGCCATCATCAGGAGTTTTGCTGCCGCACTGAGAGCGGGCAGGGTTAAACCAAGTTGTGTTTAAAAGGCTGTTTTTCAGGAACGTGTTTTCCCCAGTAAGTTGTATGTTGGTACCTTTCTAAGGGGATGTTTTTACATTGAATTCATTGTATAGCTGCTTTGCAGTGCTGATGAAAATCATTGCAAAAGAAGATACCAGATGCCAAAGGATCAGGTCTGCTCAGGCTGGGCTGGAAGGAAAGTGTTTGGTGGCACGTAGCTCTCTGTCATCGTCACCCTGCAGTGCCCAGGAGCAGATAGACTTGTGCCACAGCACAAATGAAGCACCCCCCACCACAGAAGGCCCCAGAAAAGCTCTTAACTCCATAAATATCCATCAAAACAGCCTTTTCTCCATCCTCATGTGGAAGTGTGGGTCCTGCAGGATGGAAGTGCCCAGACTGGGGCAACCACAGGGCTGGTGACTCCACCAAACCCAGCACAGAGGTGCTGTGGGGTCAGTGGCATCAGCCTGGGGAGCCTGGTGCAAGCTTGTCCATTGGCCTTCAACTGCACATGTATATGACCTTAACGACCACGATCACTAGGTTGTATTTCTGATCATCTCAAATTATATCCTTTTCCTGCCACCCCCACAAGAAGTCCAGGTGTCCCACACTGTAATGATAAAGGACAGTGGCTTAATTCTTTCAGGTTTCATGAATTTTCTTGGAAATATGAGGCACCCCCACTTCAAAAGCTCGCCAAAAACAGAGGGAAATTTTCATCTGTTTGCTGTCCTGGTGGAAATGATACGGCTTTATTTGCAACCTCAGGGCCAAACCAGGTTAGATGCAAATAAATACAGCTCCATTGTTGTCAGAGAAGGGTCTGTGTTTACTCGCACTACACAGGAAGATATCACCACTTTTCTTTGCCTTGGTCGTTTTGGCACAGCTCCTGAAGCGACATGTCCAGCTTATAAGGAGCTGTCAACACAGAACTCCAGATCTGCTATTGAGGAACAGAAACACTCACTGGGTTTCCAGAACTTCTGACCACAGAGGCAACCAGAAAAAGGACACAGGGAGGGAAATGTATGGGAGAAATTGCTTTTCCCTCCCTCCAGAGCCATACCTGTCTCTGAGCTCCTCTCGGGATCTTTTTCTGATCAAGAAAGTGTCTCCAGCATCTGACAGTGACTGCCCCTAGTGAGGCCCTGCCCTGCGGCTCCCTGAGATGTTGTCTGCCTTCCTTACCACCCTACTGCTGCTGCTTATCAGCAGCCCTGGCTTGAGGCTACCCCAGTAATTGTGGGTCTCAATGCATGACCATTATTTCCTCTGTAGAGTTGCAGAGTTGGGTAAAACAACAACTTTACCCAGCGTTTGATATTCACAGCTGTGGGTTGCAAACTAATTAACTCCCCTATCTAAAGTCATCTTTAGCACACCAACTCAGTCTTCTTTGAGTAAAGCTAATTTTACAGAGAGCACCTCATTAGCAGTATTGGGCCTCATACATTTAGAGTTTTCTCGGAGAGGCCTGGGGAGATGAAAAAGTTTTGCCCTTAAGTCACAATCTTCAGATTTAAGGGCTTTTCTCTCCATTAGAAATATGTCCTGGAAGACACAGCTGCTGGAAGCAATCCCTGTGCATAAGTCTGTATTGGCATACAAACAGGAGGGGTCAGGATGGTCATTTAACCATGGATAGGTTTGGTTGCCCACAGCACCTTCCTTACCTGCTCTCTGGATCCCTTGTCAGAGTGGTTGCCTCAAACATGCTGTGGATCTCCCCCCTGGCTATGACATATTGGACCAGAACTTTAGGTTTAATATTGCCATTAAGTTTAATATTGCCATTTAAGTATAAAGACAATATTAAAAGAAAAGCTCCTATGAAAATCAGCCCACCCATTCACATGAGGCAGCTCAGTTGCAGGTTAACCTAGAAAGGCAAAAGTCCCCCAGCAAGAGCAAATGTAGACGTGGTCTAGATGTTCCCTGTGAAATGTGGAATAAACAGCTGGAGGGAGGTTAGTGCTGTGGTTAGCTACTGAGATGCTGCCTAGTAAGTGGGCACAAGAGACGGGACGAAGGGACATGGTAACCATCCTTGTTCCTCCAAACACTGGAAAACAACTGCATTTCTTTGAGTGGTAACTGGCTGGTCTGTTCACTTGGATTTTAGGTTCTAATGAACAATGAAACAGAGTGTGAAGTAGAGCAGGAATGTGCCTGGTGAAACCCTGACCTGCACAAGTCAATCCACTAGTTTTGGTAGGGCCAGGATTTGACTCTGCCAGCTGCCCTGTGACTGTAATGCCATGTAGAGTGTGGCAGTGACCAGATGTAACTTCTATGTCCCGAACATCTGCAGGGCCTTCTCTGCCCGTGGAACAGGCCTTCTCCGAGCTGTAAGGCTTGGAAAATGAAGGTAGCACTTAAGCAATATCCTCTCCCACAGTCCAAGCAGGAATTTGGAGCACTTGAATAGTCCATCCCCAAAGAATCTTTTCCAGGTCTGACCCTGATCCTGGTGCATGCTGAGACAGGACTATGCGAATTTGTAATCAGTGCTGTAGACATGATTTAAGACCCTATAATATGTATCTCACTATCAGATCACAGTGCTTTGAATTGAGGAGCTTGAAGTATTGTATCTTCATGCATACAGCCTGCATCTCAGATAACTCACACCACTGTAAAAGAACTGTCCTTTGCAAACAAGTACTGAGCTAATCTGCATCCTCAGATAACCCAGGGGTCATCTCAGAGTGTCAGTTATGTATGTGAAACCATGGGCATAGGGTGGCAAGCAGCCGTCCCCTCCTTCCTCTACGCCTCCACCATCCATTCCTGCTCCCACCAGCTTCCCACAAGAAGGTGAGTTTTCTGCAGTCCCCGACTCCCTCCCCGTGTGCAACAGATATGAGAGACGGGACAACAGGGCCAACGGCATCTCATGCTGCTCACACCTACTCTCTGTTTCTACGTGTAACTCCTGGTGCTGGCACCGAGCATGGACCACTCCATGGGGGACAGTCAGTGCGGTGGCGGCTGCCACCGGCAGCTGTTGTGAAGAGGGTGGGAAGATGGGGGGGAAGGGACAGGTTTGGCTCTAAAGCTGTGCTGAAAAACAAAATAACTAGCTCTGTATGTATTGCATGTGTTGCCCTCTCAGAGGCAGCTCCACGCAGATGATCTTTCTGTGTCTTGTTTTCTTAATCTCAAATCGAGTGCAGACTGTAAAGTCTCCCTGATGCAAATTTCCGCTCCAGCCTACAGAAGCTTGGCAGAGGAGCTGAGCATTTACAGGGGTGCTTGCTGCAGCCAAGAGCCTAAAATTAGACTTTTAATGCCACAGCCAGCACCCAAGAGGTGACCTAATTTTCAGAAGTGGGGGGAAATTTCAAAGCCTGGTCCATGTATGGCTTGATACTCCACGGAAGCGGCTGAGCCTGCAGCAGCTCTGAATTAGCTGTTTAAACCTTGCTTTGCACTGCTTGGGCAGGTCTGCAACATGGAAAGGCACCACACACCTAAAACCCAACTGCCCTCTCATTAGGGGACTTACCTGCAGAGGTGTTTCATCCGTGGCAATTTAATTCACCCACCTTGCCTCCTCCAAACCCTTCTCACTCGCAAAAATGTCTGATCATCCCTTTCAAGTTTTGCAGTTGAGCAACTTTGCACATGCATTTATTCAGCTGATAACGGCATAATGTATTTGCAAACATCAGCTCTCGTGCACAGAAATTTGCCAGCCTAGGGGGTTTATTTAAATGCATAAAGATATTTCATGGTTTTAAAACGAGCCAAAGAAACAGCTTTGCAGCCAGCAGCAGCAATGCTGCTGGGTGTACACAAGACCAGCCAGCTTCAGCAAGACAGTGACACAAAAACCTTTTTATAACAAAACCTTTGAGTGTATCAGCCCCTTTGCACATGTTGCACCTTGAGGCCTGTGTTTGTTTTTGACCAAGGTCATCAAATGTATTATATCCTCATTGCAGGGTTTGTTGGAAAGGTCTTTGAAAGCAGATGGGATTGTGAAACACTCTTTTAATACACCTAATGCATTGCAAATAACAGTGAAAAGGCTGACAGCAGGCTGGAATGCTGAGAAAATTGCTTTGATAAACTAAAGTGTTTGAAATAAACTTTAATGTTATTGATTTTAACCCATGTCGGGAAGCTGAAGCAAGAAGCATTCTTTCTAGAGTAAATGAGTTCAGCTTCAAGTCTCTGTAGAATTGAAAAAACAACAGCACAGGGAGCAAGAACCAAACTGTGAAAAATTAGAGATGTGCAAGCCACCTCAGAAGAAAATAAACACAGGCTGGGCATCCCTTAAAACTTGCTCTGGTTTTATTATTTTCTTTCACAGAGGAATATGAGCATCCCAGCTAGTGCCATGTGCCCTAGCTTGAGGTGGTGTTGGATGGAGGATGCAGCCAGTCGAAGCACACCGTCCCTGGCAGCGCTGTCCTTTGGGCAGGAGAGAGCTCATGTAACACCTGTGCCAGGCAGCATCGAAGGGCCATCACCTGTGCTGAAGCTGAGCTGGGACCCTTCCAGGCAATGTGGTTTAGAAGACACCTCATTTGATTTCCATTACAAAGCAACCTCCATGTCTTTGGTAGCTCCTGTATCACCACAGGGAGATGGCGTCCCGTGGTTCAGTCTCTGAAACTGAGCTGACACAAGCATGTTCACACCCAGGCAAAGGCAGTGGAGAAGGGGCAGACCCTGTGATCACATCAAATTGTCTATTAAAGCTGTGAAACAAGAAATGAGCACTTGCTGGAGCAAAGCCAACAGAGAGCTGCTAAGTCTCCAGCCCCCATCTCATCCCAAGCTTGGGGACATGGAGGCTGTCTTTGTACCAGTACAAACTGGGACAACTGTGGCAATTTCCTACAAGCAAATGTCCCCACAGCCATCAAAATGCATACAATCACAGAATATCTCAAGTTGGAAGGGACCCATAAGCATCACTGAGTCCAACACCTTGCTGCTCGCAGGACTACCTAAAATTAAACCATGTGACTAAGAGTGTCATCCAGATGCACCTTGAACTACGACAGGGTTGGTGCTGTGACCACTTGCCTGCGGAGCCTGTTCCAGTTGCCAGCCATCCTGTCAGTGAAGAACCTTTTCCTAATGTCCAATCTGAACTTCCCCTGATGCAGCTTCATTCCATTCCCTCTTCTCCTATTGCTGGTCACCAGAAAGAGATCAGCACCCTCCTCTCTCTTCTCCCCCTTGAGGAAGCTGTAGACTGCGATGAGGTCACCCCTCATCCTTTTCCAAGCTGAAGAAACCAAGTGACTTCAGCAACTCCTCCTCAGTCTTGCCCTCTGTACCTTTCACTATCTTGGTCGCCCTCCTCTGACACTAATAGTTTGATGTCCTTATATTGGGGCACACAAAACTGTACACAGGACTCAAGGTGGGACTGCACCAGTGCCAGTGTCAAGTGGGACAATCACTTTCCTCGACTGGCTAGCTCTGCTGTGCTTGATTCACCCTAAGATACAGTTGGTCCTTTGGGCCGCCAGGGCACACTCTTGACTCCTACTCAATTTGCTGTCAATCTGCAGGGCTGCTCTCCAGAGTCTTGTCGCCCAGTCTGTACTTATAACCAGGATTACCCCATCCCAGGTGCAGAATCTGGCACTTGCTCTTGTTATTTTCACATGGCTGGTGACTGCCCAGCTCTCTAGCCTATCCAGATCTCACTGTAAGGCCTCTCTACCCTTGAGGGAGTTCACAGCTCCTCTTAGTTTATTATCCCAGCAAACTTACTTAATGTACATTTGATTCCTGCATCCAGATCACTTATAAAAACATTAAATTGCACTGGCCCTAACACTGAGCCCTGGGGAACCTCACTGGTGACTGGCACCAGCCTGATAGAACCCTATTTGCTGTAACTCTTTGAGTCCAACCAGCCAGCCCATGAGTTTTGCAGTTGGAGTCAATGATTTTAAGATCTTTACCAACCTAAATGATTCTATAATTTGTTTTTAAGGTTGCCTGAGTGCACTCACATGGCAA